>JAIFRP010000046.1:351081-363911 GCA_032403825.1 Odynerus spinipes | reverse complement strand
TTTTTTTTTTTTTTTTATTGTAATGTATCTTCCTGTTGCATTGCGCAAGTATAGTCAGCATACCGGGTCTTTATCGTTGATCTAATGGCTCCATCGCTATCCCAAAAACGAGCCTTATCCTTTTACCTCGCGCCATCATACGTATGAAAATTCTTTCTTTTTCCAGCTCGAAGAAGCTCGAGGGCTCTTCTACGAAAGACACGTTATTATCCTTTGTGAATTTTTACTTATCTTTCTACTCGAGGAAGAATATCAGCCGTTCGTCGCGTTTCTCTTTTTTCACCCCCGATGTCGGCAAAGACTCTCCCTCGGAATTGCGCGCATGCATCCCGAACACATGTACGAACGATCCGCGAGAAGAAGGAATTCCAAAAATTGGAATTGGTCATTACATAAAAAAGGTATTGCCAAGGAATAAATGTGTCGCGAATAAAAGTGTAGTAAAAAAAAATAATCGATCACGATCAAACGTAGAAATTTTTAGTCAATACTTTCGCATAATTAAATCGCGTACTCTCAAAGAGTTATTTTTAACGGAAGCCACTTTGTATCCTGATAAACGACTCCTTGCTTTGCTCCCGTAACGCCTACAACATTTATCTTCGAGACAAGCGGAAGATGGTGTATTTAACTCTGCTCCATCGCATTAATCTTCCCGGCTCATAGAGCCGAACTTTCGGTACGATAAAAAAGAACAATGATAAGTACTTCGATAGCGTCGCTTTCCTTCTCTCTCTCTCTCACACACACACGCGAGTGCTCTCTCTCTCTCTCTCTCTCTCTCTCGAGTATCGTATCCATGAATCGGATAACTTTGATTCCAATTGGCCGTTTGACAAACGCGATGCTCCACGAGATTTACCCTCTGTCACTCTTTCGCACGTGAATGACACGAAAAGCGTCGATCTTGAAATTTTATCGACATCGATCGACTATCGACTGCGATACTTACTCGATGACGCGAATCTCTTGCAAATTTATTTCGAGAAAGACCTCCGCGTGCATATCTATGCGCTTTGAATTCGTTATATTAGCGTAAGGCGAAGGCGCGTATCGTGTCAACGCTTGCGATCCTACATCGCGAATCACATGCACGCGCTCTTCTCTATTCCATTACAAAACGGGATGCCAAACAATGGGGGCAATATAACTATGCACACGCCGGAGATAGATCGTTTTGTGTACGATCGCATTTCAGTGAGGTATACGGGAAATTCAAGCGTCTTGTGATTTACGTCGCGATAGGTTTGAATCGAATGGATTTCGACTGTTGCGTGCAATCGCTTAAATACTCCTACATAACGGTGCGCGCGCGCGCGCGCGCGCGTGTGTGTGTGTGTATCGAGGTATCGTGCTCCCTCCGAGGATTTACCGTGTTACATCGATTTATGAATATTAAAATTCATAGGGCAAAGTGATTCATGCGAAGTCGGAATTTTATGCACGTTCCGGCAAAAATCCTCTATCCTTGCGTCCTTTGATGCGAGAAGAAAAAATTCGCGGAAGGGCATGAAAGTATGCGTAGCAACATGAAAAATGTATTTTTATTGTTACGGGTCGTTGTATATATCTTCGTAACTTAGAACATCTTAATCTATTCGAATCCTTGAACCTATAATAATGTTGTATCGTATCGAATATCTCGTTAAAGTTATAACGAGTTACACGATATCAAATATTACGAAATTATTTTAGCATAGTAATTAATAATCTCCGGTCGATCTTTCACAATTCCTAAGTCGTATACCGTGTATTTATAAATTGACGAAACCCAATCTCGACATTTTTACTCGGATAATATAAAATGCAACCCGAGTCGACTGTGTTAGCACTTTATAGCCGAAGTAAAGAACCCCATCATCATATTAAGGCGGAGTGTCAGTTGCTTTCGATTTAAATTTAAAATACTACCTCGCACCTTCCACAATTCGGTGCCGCTTTCAACGCGAGTTCCTTTCGTTGGCATCGCAGGTAGATGAATATTTCATGCGTATCGCAACAACCCGCTAAACTGATTATTAAACGAAACAAATGTTTTTCATAACGGACGACGAGTGTTAAACTTTACGTCGACTCTTTTACGCATACTAGACGTCATAGCGAAAAAGTAAAGTTTTACCTCCGGTGGCACCTCTCCAACTCTTAACATTATTAAAAACATAAACGCGTTATGTGTACCGGAGTTCGAAACATCGAACGTTGTAGGAACGTAACACGAGTCTGCCTTCTCGTACGCGAGATGTCAACTTTAAGAGCTACTAAACGGTCGAGGGAAAATCGTAAAATTGCAAACGATCAATTCGAAATTTATAGCGGCCGATAGAAGATTGAGTTCCCTTTACCAGTCTATGTACAATACGCAGGTAGAATACTTTAGACACACACATAGTATTCGTTATCGGCAAAAGGAAATTTCAATAAAAAATAAAAAAACGGCACCCGATGGAGAAATTTCGATGATGGTATATAATTTTAACGAAGTCGACACGGAGCAACCTTATCGTCAGATATATAATCTACGCTCTTATGCGAGTTTGTCGAAAGCATTTATAAAAGACAGGGAGAGAATAAATCTACACTGAGAATATCTTTTTGCACGATCCACACGTCAAGCGGTTGTTTATAATCTTTTTCAAGCCGTCAAGCGGCCTTGTTAAATGCGAACGGACTTCACGGAAATGTTATATTTTGTACGTCAAGACGGACGCGAGGGATACTCTCGGATGATAGTCAGGGTGGAAAAAAAACTCTCGAACGGGCAGGATTTTTGCTAGGCGGACGCGTTTTGTTGGCAAACAGATGCGTACGATCCGAGAGGAAACTATAAAAAGAACACACGGGTTTAGTGTTTTCGGATATCGTAATAGGAAATAGACAAACGTGGATACTTACATACGTAATATACGCTCGCCGGATACGGTTATAAATCTACGCGAAGTTGGTGTAGCGGCAGAATCATTATTTTCTGAGCGTGTACTCTCTTTAACAATGTTACTCACCATGGTTGCGCGCGCACGTGCGCTATGCAACATCCCTATGGCCGTCAACATCTAGCTTTTATCCGCTCGGCCTTACATCTCTCTTCCTCTCACCCTCTCCCGTAGGTATTCACGCGCATCCCTTTACGATGCAGCTCGCTATTTTATTACGCTTCGTCTACGAACTTATCGTACGCACGCTCGGTTTCCAGGAAGTAGGAGTAGGATTGCGTCGTTCAGCCCTTTTTTTTTGTAGGTTGTAAACAATAGAAAAAGTAGTTCGAGATGAAAAGTTAGAAAAAAGAAAATGTTCTGCACTATAAAGAGAGAGAGAGAGAGAGAGAGAGAGAGAGAGAGAGAGAGAGAGAGAGAGAATAAGGAACTTCCTGCAGTCGTGCCCAAAAAGGAATTATAATCTTGAGAGGCGAGAGCTTCGGCAACTTCGGACAGCAAGTTTTCTTCCCGCAACTTTGACCGTATGCCGTATTAAACACATCTCGAACGACAGGGCAACTTTCCTCGAGACGGCTTTGTCATCGCGATTTTCTCGCGTCTTTAACCCCTTGATAGGATTCCGACCTACGATCTTTTTCTTCGAGTTCCCTCCTCTTTATAAAATGCGTAGCGCGTCGTGCAGAAGTCGATACGAAAATTAGTCGGGATGAAATTTGTTTTGTTCCGTTTTTCGTTTTTTAGATCCGTTCCACGCTCGAAAGGGTCCTTTCGGCGCGTTTCGCATGCGCCGGCGCCAAATGACAAAGGATCTTGGCGCATGCTCCCCTTTCTCCTCCCCCGCCTCATCCTCATCCTTCTCATCCTCCTCATCCTACTCAGTTTGACGAGCGCACGCGACGTCGAGAGACAGTGGCCCTCGCCGGTTCCAGGTGCGGACGAAAATCCATATCAAGAGCGTGCCACCTTCGAGTCTCGCGTTCTCCGATTCCTCCGAGTCTTTCGAATCCTTCGAAGTGTCCAAGGACACCTTGGGCCCACTCTTCTTCGTCCATTGCCACGTGCTCGGCCGCCACTTACCATCGCAGGATTTTAGTATCGTTTTAGTGTGAGAGAGTAGTTTTTTATTACTTGTTTCTCATCTCAATCGAAGCGTTATCTTTTTTTGCGATCGAGCTGATCTTTTCGGTAAAAATTCACGACATCTCGAGCTTCGATATTTTTCATGGCGTTTGATGTTATTATTTTTTTAATTTTGTGACAAACTCGCGAGAGAAGTTTAATTAGGAGACGCGGATAGGTAGACATCTGCTTTTTTATCGTTTCCGTGGTCGGCAAAAATCTTGAGAGGTTTCGGAGATATTCTACAATATTTCTCGATAGTGCGGAAGAATATAAAGTAAATTGATATCGAGCAGATTCGATGTGAAATAAAAAATTGCCGATGAGAGAGATATAATAGATATAGGCGGGAAGAATAAATCGATCGTGTTCCATTTGCAAAATTTCACGTACAGACAACACGCGCATCGACGTTAAAGGACGGTCCATTAACTTCAGCTACGAAAGCACTCGCGAAGCAAATAATCGTCGATCTCTCGTCCGCGGTTACTCGTCAGCCAGGAATTGCGCTTCGAAGCTTTTCGATTTGATTCAACGTCACCCGTAAGAAAGGAGGAAGGAAGGAAACGTCAAAGTGTCGAAAGCGACAACGTTTCCTAGAAATATACAATTTCAGAAGGAAACGAAATCGTTCGAGAAATCGATTCTTATGAGCAGGTATAAAATCGACATCGGACTCCGTATCGTTTCCTGATTATTCGGAGCGTGTAAACGTAATTAAAAGGTATTACAATGATTAAATCGATACGCCACCTGAATCGAAAGAATCGAGCACTCGATGTTACCAATTATCTAAAATCTGATATACGTACGTCCGGACGCGTCCGTAGGATCAACTCGAACGGTCGTCGTTCTCATCGTGACGTCGCAAACGATTAAAATGAAAAAGTAATTCATTTCTTTCCAGTACATTTACGAGGATTCATTCTCTAGTAATATCCCATCCGTGCGTCTGAGTTGGGTGGTACGGAACGTTAAGGGGAATTCATAAACGCGATGACGAGAGCAGAGAACTCGGAGAATAATTTCAGCGGAAGCTGCGAGGACCACTAGAGCTGCCGTTCTTTTGAGAACTTTTTGTCACGAGCACCCCCTTCCGTTCCCTTTTCCATTTTCCGTCTTTCTCTTTATCTCTCCACTGCTGCTATCGTTTTCTTTGAAAAAAGTTGCACGTATCCAAAGGGAGGAAGGAAATTATGCCGTGGAGACCGAGCGTGCCTTCGAACGCAGAATTTTGAGAGTAACCTTAAGAGATGCTATCGAACCCGGAGGATTCGTTGGAAAGGTTATCTTATAACGTTTAGAGGGATTCGAAAGGCCCTACTCTCGAATGGAGGTATCGAAACCTCGCGTTAATTTACGAGAGCCCGTGAGATGAGATTTAAAGATCGTGCCGCGATTATTGAGAATCGTTTTCGAAAGGGTAAAATCGTAAGGGTTTCGTATTTTCGAGGATGATTTAACTTTTTCCCCTTTCTTCCTCGTACCCCAACCCCCTCCGCTCCTTCTCGAGTCGTATCGATATACAGCTGGGGTGTTAATGAAAAGCAAGCACGCGATGCGACACTCGGAAGTTAGTTTAGGAACGGATTGCCGTGCGTCGTGAGAAAGTGCTACCGGATCACGCGTGATGCTTAACGGACGCACGTCTCTTCGAGTGGCCGATCGATAATTCGCTTGACGTTTCGAGAGTTTCGCTCGATGCTACTCAAGAATAGTATTCGCCGCTCGAGTAGACGACGTTTCTGACCTCAACGGAGACGATACCGTACGCGGTATAAAGGAAACGGTATGGGAACCAGTCTCGACGATTGGAAGCGTCTCGAGAGAGCGAGAAAGTGCGAGAGAGAGAGAGAGAGAGAGAGAGAGAGAGAAGAGGGAGAGAGACGTTTCTGTTTTTTTCCTTCTTACTACCTTAACACGATTCGCGTACGGTTAATGCAAATGAACGCTTTCCACGAGAGATAAATATTACGGACGCTAATTAGCCTGGCGTGTAGACGCGAGCTAAAACAAACGGTAAAAGCAAGAGACAAAAATTGTTTATCAAAAAATATCCTTGCCGTAAACGCGCTACCACCCACGTACAAAGCGTTAAAAACAGGCGTAAAAGTTAACGAGCGAATTTCTCGATAGCTCGTGCTACGAATGTGAACATTTCAATTCGAAATCTATCCTTCTACCGATTGGATGATTCTACCTAGCGGGATAGCCGATTCTAATTGCGTTGGGAGAAATTTAGGAAACGTCTTCTTAATGAGAAAGATTTCGACCCACGGATCGCGAGGTATCTCGAAAAGGGAACGAAGAGATAAGGACCCCGTAAGATACGTACTCGTTAAAGGATGTTATATCTTCGTAAAGAGAACGAAGAGGAGGGAAATCTCCGCGCGGGCTTCCATAGAAAGATACTTTAATAAAATCCCCTCATTTATATTTCATTCGTTACAAACGAAGCTTTGCACGATGTGTAGAATCCGTTCGAAGATTTTTAAAGATTCTTCTCTTTGTTCGTAAGGGTTAGAATATTTCGATCCCTTGGGAAGTTACTCGTTAACCGATAATGGAATCCAAATGAAACTCCTTTGTTCTATCTCGGACGGGAGAAAACGATAAAACGATAAAACGAAAGAGCGAGTGGTTGCCATCGGGATGCGCGTTGGAGATGCCAAACGCCATTACGAGCTTCGCCTATCCGATGTATACTAGCCTAGAAAGATATTTCCGTGCTCGCGAATCTTTATCACTTTTATACGTTCCACTGTGTTTATTTTTCAACTTCTGTCGGCACGTAGATCCATAAAAGTTCCGTTCTAATGAAATGCTTTCTTTCATTACCACGAAAACAGTTCACCACCGTGTACGCCAGCGCGGAGCTTGACGTACGTACGGACACTACGTAGACGCGCGGAGAGGAATAAAAGAAGCGCCGGCCGATTTCCGCAGGGCATATCGTTGACATTATGAACTTTCGCTGTAACGAGATAAGAAATATCGAAGAAAACATACATAATTCTTTCACGGCGTCTCATCAACTTTTGCGACGTTGCGAGACGCGCTCCGATTCAAAGTCAAAGGCAAGAAGAGGATACTTTGCGTTGTCCTTGTCGCTTCGAGTAACCACGTGAACCATGAGAATTTGTAGAAACAATATCTGCTGGTTCGTTTAAAAACCAAATAAGAAAGTAAAGAAAGAGAAAGAGAGAGAGAGAGAGAGAGAGAGAGAGAAAGAGGAGAACGGGAAAGAATGCACGCGATTTTCCGTTAAAGAGCCCTCACGTAATCGACCTCCTTCTATCTCCGAATACCTCCTCCGATCGACTGAATCTCGATAATTTCCGAGGCAAGAGAGGAAGAGACGAGACATGGCTGACTGGCCATCGTCGAACGGCAACGAGCCTATGGACAGTAATTACGTGCTAAACGTTTTGAAGTACATTAACTCGAAGGACTCCTCCGCCGACGAGGAGCTCAAGTGCCTCGAACGAAAGCACCAAGAACGAGAGCAGCATCGTGGCATTGATGAAGAAGGATGGACAGAGGGCCGAGAGGGCTGCGAAGTTAGTTGGGACTCGTTACTCTGTTGGCCCTATACACAACCAGGAACGCTCGCCGTCCTACCCTGCTTCGAGGAACTCCATGGAATTCCCTACGACAATACTCGTGAGTACGAAACCTTTTTTTCTCATATCCTCCGTCGATTCCTTTTTCCTCGATCCCTTTTCCATTCTCTTTCTTCACCCTTTTTCACGCACTTTTCTCAGCTCGTAAGCAATCTCGTTCCGCTTCGACGTTACGTCGACTTTAAAGGAGAAACGTTCTTTCTTAAGATCGCTTTCGGTCTTTGATCAGAATCTTTTGTACGGGAAGCCAGCCAAGTTTTATCCGATTTCTCGAATTTTTTCGAATGTCTCGAAAACGTCGTAATACATCGTTCGAAAGTTCTTATTAAATTCGTAGGAGGAACGAATGTTGTTGAAAAATGGAAACGTGGCCCCTATGAATATATTGAATAGTAGAGTCAGCTGCAAGGAAAGCCCGGGTACGTTGTAGCCAGCATTTAAAGCTGGATTACATTACCACGATGTAATATCGCTAAGAGCAAGTTGCGGTAACAGAACTTGTGATCCATCAGGAATTCCTTTCGTATACGAGCGCGAATGAAATCTTAAAATCGATCCTCGGGAGAGAATGTCTGAAGAGGAATGCGCTCGAGCGTTATCAGGTTTGCGTTATTTAAGACTTCTACTAAGAATCTTGAGGGGCTTCGATCTAATAATAATGCTCGTTTAAATTAATACTATTTTATAATTAATTACGCTTTATGGTATTGAAGAAGATGGTAGTTGTTATTTTCGCAAAAGTGCATCCTCGATGCGTCATCGCGCTAGATGTATGTACATAGATATGCATTCCTGTATATATATATATATATATATATATACACACATACTCGTATGTATTCTAAAGAGGACCATTATGTAATTTACTCTTACGCCGAATCATATCAAACATCGTCGCGTCGCATTTCCAGACGAAGCTCGGAACTATTTCTCTACCTCCCATTATACTAAATTGCAGGATAATGGATATTAAATTGGCAGGCTTTAGCGATGGAGTTACCGCACGTCCGAGTGTGCATCGTTAAAGACGAATCTCGGTGAGCTCTTATGGTTCTCGAAACGAAATGTCGAATACCATCGAGCGGAGTACCTTTGCGATCCTTCAGAATTTCCTTAGCGATGTAACATACATACTTCCTCCCTGTGGGATCGAGTATTCGTCGTTTTGTTGCCATTCGTCGGGGCATGCAACGATCTCCGATGTTTTTTGTTAAATAGAATACCGAAGACTTCGAAGGTTTCTGTCATCGTTGAAATGTGCAACGAGCGAGCAAACAAACAATGGAAGCACGGAAACGGAATTGTTGAGAGAGAGAGGAATGAAAGACATGGAAAGATGAGAAACTGTTTGGATGTCCAGAAATGAAAAAAGTTTTTTTATAATTAAGAACTTTCCGCGGCGCGATATTTATGGAAGTAAAGTTAATCGCAAAATCGGGAAACCGTCTATTTTACTTGCTCGAGAGTAATTGAATTTTCTTTTTATATTTCGTAAATACATTGTCTACCCGCCTTCGCGGTGAATTTATCTTTTTAGTTGGAAGCTCGAGAACGATAGTCCGTGATGATCAAATCCGTTGTATTCGGAGAAAATTCTTTGGAATCTTGCGGATGCCTTCCGGCGCCGAAAACTTCAAAGTCTTAAAAACGAGCAATCCGAACGACCGCTCTTAAAGCTCTGCTCGATAAAGATAGATCGAAAAAGGATAAGCTACAAAAATAGAGTTACGAAAAGTTAACTTAAAAAAAGTCTTTAAACTTCAGGGATTATCGTCGTATATCGTACGTTCAAACTGTCGTTTATAACAATATAAATGGTATTGTATAAAAGCGAGTTCTATACGTTTAATGCAATATCGATCGGACAACGCCATATCTGCCGCTTCGGTTACTTTATAGTAATGGCTTCACGAATACCCGAAATCGTAATTGGATTTCGGGTTTATCGGGAGCCATCCATCAAAAGGTACCTTAATTATTTTATTGACGTAACATTGAGCACGAGTCGAAAAAACTTCTTAAGAATTCTTACGGCTAATCGCTAACAAATTTCGGCAACGCCATGTTATAACTTTACCCACGCAGCATGACATTATTCGATTGAACGATTCAATTAAGTACATAAGCATATTAACGGGAATATAACTTACTCGAATGGCTGTAATCGTTATTTAAATATACGCTCTGTATATCGATTAATCGAAATGGGTTGCGGACAAAATCGCAGTCGGTGAGTCGTAAGTAATTTTGCGAATAACATTCTCGAAAAGCTCTTAAATCGTTGAAAGCTTTTAATGCACTTTTAAAAGAAGAAGAATCTATCGATTCATCGAACGTGACTTCTTTCGAATTCGAGAAGAACGTTGCGTGTTACGTTAACCTTGGAAAAATGGCATGGGAGGCGGAGAGAGACGGAAAAAAATGAGATTGCAGGATGTCTTTGGAATATCACGACGTGCCGGCGGTATTTCACAGATCGATGATCATAATTGGATTTATGTCTTATCGGCGCAGGGTGAATCGAAAATCAATTCGACAAAGCGGAGGGAAAGAGAGAGAGAGAGAGAGAGAGAGAGAGAGAGAGAGAGAGAGAGACGGAGACAGAGACCTCCGAAGAACTGCGAGAGGAGAAGCTCAAAGCGAGTGGCGAATGTTGCTCTCACTTGTGCTACGGCGAAAATAATTTGAAAATGCATGATAAATGGAAGAGATGAAAGATTGGAATAGCAAAAACGAGGCAACACTTTTCGCCGGTTGTAATTGAATTTGTGCGTGAATCTGGAAGACGTTTTGCCTACAACGATTCGGGGGAAAGCTCGAAAAGGCCCTCGAGGCTAGCTGTGAGACGGTTTAGCGGTAAGCGAGAAAGTAAAGACCCACTCGAATATCGCCTCGAGTCAAATTAATTAAGAGTTCCAACCTCTCGCGGCTAAGGAAATCGTACTCAAGGGGATTAATGAAAATCCGTGTTTCATGTGAACCTCCATTGGGGTATCGCCGGGTTCTTTCCCCGGAAACTACACTTCTCTCGATCCACGTAGCTTTCTTGCTTATTTTTCGCTAGAAATTTCTCTACCGGTAAAATTACACGATTCTTTTCGCGAAAGAATATTTCAACGGACGCGAGAACGGAGACAAACAAGCAGCGTTACTTACTTCCGAGATCTCCCTAGCGATTCCACGTTAATAGAGTTCCTTTCGTCCTCCGTCGCAGAAGCAATATTGCCGAGATAATAAATTATTACAGTTCCGTGCGAATAACTCTACGCAGCACGAGGGATCGTTCCTAGAATCGATTTTGCCTCCCGCGATAGCGTGGCTTCATTCGACGTTCGCTAAATCTTGTTTGCTTCTCATTTTCGTCGCGACGCGCCCGCCTATTATTTTCTAAACGACGCGACGGTCTGCATCGGGGTAAAATAGCAATGATAACTTCGTTCGACGCGCGAGCATCGAAATCACGCTTGCAAAAACGCTCTCGCTAAGAAGATACGATCTTAATTAAGCTCTCCATCCATTTTAATTACCTACACGTTAACGTACGTATGAAAAGTGATCGAACGGCTTAGCGATAAAATGTTCTCCTCCGGTCGTGCGCGTACAAAAAGAAAGATCGTTTTTCGAAGGTCCCTCGAACGCGATGGAGAAAGAGAGAAAACGTTCGGATTAGCGAGCTTCCTCTACAGATGCTCCCACGGAGAAAAACGATAGATATTTGTCGTTCTTTGCACATATTCCGCTCGCTCGCATTTCGCCTATCCATAGAATAGGTAGGTACTATTCCCCTCTTCATTGCTTACAATTTTATCGACATCGATGGGATTCTTTATTTTTTTATTTTATTTATTTATTTTTTTTTAACGTGTTTCATAACTGCCATTCGCTTCCGTCGCCATAGTTACGAGCTGTGAATCTCTCATCGAATCGACGAACTAGCTGATACTCTCCGATCGGCGCGTTCCTTTGAGGAAGCACGGATTTGGGATCCGTTAGCGAGCGATTAATTTCGCCGTAGCGATAATTAATATTGGCCCAGCGTTATGCTCTTTACCATCTCCGTAGGAAAACGTAGCCGAGCTGCATCGCGCGTTACCGGGTTTGTATTAAGTTAACCGTTGGAAGATGGGTCATACCGCCGCCCATATTAAAGGCACCGTTTACAAGTGGATTTACGACTGTTTGCCGACTTACACGCCTCGATTGCTTTTCTCCCCGGTCGAGGCACTTCGTTCTAGACACCGACGATAATTCTACGATCATCCTTTCGTACATCTTCTCGTCGCTTATAAGAGGCATGTTTGCGAACACGTGTCTCGCACGCAGATCCGGATCTACGAGCTAAGAATTCCCGTTAACGACCGCGTTAACGACGGTTCTTCTCTTATATCGTGCGAAAAAGATTACGGCTTGCAAGATAATCCGCCTCTTTGCTCCTTCGAAACGAGTTCTGCTTCTCCCTCTGCAGAATGGTAACAGCTTTTGTCTTGAAACTTCTTTACGGGCTTATATGTTGTTCGATTAAATTATACTTTACTAATAAGATCCTCGTTTACGAGGTGCGACAACTCGAGCACGGATTTATACGTCATAATTCCTTCCGATTCGATTCGTTTGGATCGATGGATTTTGATTTAACTTCGTCATTTCTTCGATAAAAAATTGTTGCCTCACGGAAATATCGTCTGTACTCGTGCACGCTATTATTCTTAAAAATGGCTCTCTTCCTCGCTGCCTCGATTAATTATTTATCAAACAAGCGAAGTAATACATCCGCGAGATGTGGGTAATTTCGAAAAGTTTTAACGCGATTAACGCGCCCCGTGATCGATGCTCCTACATTTGCTCTCAATTTATTTCTGAGACCTTCGTCGAGCGTCTTCTAACCGTTCCTCCAATCCCAATGAGTATTCATCGTCGGTTGGTAATTACAATCCAATTTCGCAGCTCGTACAGCCAATACGGAACGTCCTTATGAGATATATCATTTATACGCAGCTGCAACGATCCAATTCGAACATCGAACGCTATGTTAATCGTTGGGCGGATTATACGGACTACCGTATAACAGTTTTTCATCGTGTCGTTCGGCACAACGAATATAATCGGCCTTGAATTGTAAATTTAAATCGTAGCAACGTCGGTGAGTCGTAAGAAA
>JAIFRP010000046.1:319445-329760 GCA_032403825.1 Odynerus spinipes | reverse complement strand
ATAAAAGTTCATTTTCATTGCTATGTTATTTTAACAATAATAGTGAACAATTATTTATTTTTCAAGATAACAATTAAAAATATATTACTGCAGATAGAGATATAATTTCAATAGAAACATTCTGTATTTTGATTAAAATATCTATCACTTATTAATAATGTAATACTTCATATATATTAATTTTACAAATTTTGTCATGATCCTATAATTATGCCATTGGTTTAAATTTTGTTTCAACTTTCCAATACTAATTTTGTATATTGAATTTCACTAAAGGTACCAATGTACCTAGGTTGTAACCAACTGCATACAAAACTGTTGCATGCCATAATTACTGTTTATTTAATATATCCTATGATATGTTGTCACCCACTATAGAACCAGATAATATCACCATCAAATTTTGTGAGTGTTTTCTTTCAGCAAATTTGATATATGCATACATATACATATACATTATACACATACACATCAGAAATTTTCGAAACTGCCTACTTATTATATATACATATGTATATTTTCTTTATTACTATAACAACATTATTAGCAGAATTACGCACTGCTTATTCAAGTATTACAAATTACTTTATTTATCATAATCCGTCTAAATTTTAAATTACACCAATTATAATTATGGGTAGGTAAATATGTGAAAATTGTGGAGATTATATTTTCACTATTTCTATTTAAATTATTATAAAAGATTAGAAACTTTCATATTTCATATAGTATGGTTTATAACTTAATAGTATACAAACATCCTAATGTGTAAATGAAATGTACAAACTGGACGGTGGTGCATGTATGCCTACGGATATCTAATTTAAAAAATACAAAATTTGTATTGATCTGGTATAAGAAAGTATAATCTTATAAATATCTATGAATATGTGAAATTAAGTGATTGTTGATGGTAGCTAGTGGTAAATTTATTTTATGTTCTTAGGACTGCGACTTTAGAACTTTTAAGTTTTATTACAAAAATTTCAAATTTTCCTAACATACGCACATATAATATCCAACTGAGGCATTTTATCCACCTGCATTTCTATGATCTTACCGGTGAGAGAGAAAGTGATTTGGTAAAAAATACAGTACTATAATACAAAGTTTATGGCATTATCCTTAATGCCATATAGCTACCTTTACTTTCTCTCATTTTTTTTTCATCGTGTATGCTATTGTGAATCTACATACATGTAGTAGCACATTTAATTTTCAAGGCTAATATAAATCTAAATCCAGCTCACATTATCCCAAGAAATACATTTTCATACTGGGTTTTTTTCTTCTATATAAATTTCTATGCTTGTATAGATTTTTAACACTATGTGAACTGTTCTATCAATAATGTGTGTAATGCTTAGAATCACACACTTTTTAAACTTTCCTTTTGTGTCCAATATGTTTAATATACAAGTGGAAAATAATTGATTCTTTCGCTTAATCTCAAAATATATTGCAAATTAATCCTGTGATCTTATTTCCATTTAGATTTGTCCAATACATTTGAATTTCAAAGTTTGATATACATTTCTTGCTATCAGTCAACTTTAACTTTGTTACATATATATTATGTACATATTTTTATTAAATTGAGTACTTTAGATCACGAGGATTATGTTTGCATTTGTAATGTTTATGTTTATCTTTAACTATTCTTGTCTAAGAGACTAATGTATTTTTTCTTCTTTTGTATATTGGATTGGATTGTAACACAATGAATGAAAAACTCAAATCGACACGATCTTACTTCTTGGATGGATATAATACACGTTCGTGCTTGACGGTGGGATAAAATGGAATGCGTTTTGGATGGATTTTGTGTGGAGCATAAGTTATAAAAGGATTAAATGAGAATCAAAGTAATGAAACAGTAAGGATACTTTCAAGAGGAATTTGAGGATCAGGAAAGGAATGAATTAAGGGCGCAGTGCATTTCATTCGAGGATTCACAATTAGCTGGATTTTCATCAGGAAACGTTGGCAAATCCATTACAAGGAGTCAAATCGATCGTCCATTTTTTTTTTGTTTCAAATTATATTAAAATTATGTTTGCTTGTGCCTAGAAGTGCTGTTATATCGGTGAACAGAAAGGAAAAGATAATGTGAACTTTCAGCAGTTTCAACATTCACGTGCTTTAGATTGAGTGTTACATTATATTCATGGAGTTCTTGCTGGCAATACTGCTTTCTTCAATTTGTTCATTACTTTGTGAACGGTCAAACTGGTAATGGAATGTCAACTTGTCTTTTTTGCTTAAATGAAATTTGTTAACAGGACACGATCACAAAGTCACATCAGAGTGCATCTTTTTTGATTGAAAAGTTAGCTGTCAGTATAATGAAATAAATTTCTTTTTTTCTTCGTGATGATAAATCACACATTTTGCTAGATACTTTTATGTATTCTAAGAAATGAAAGAAATTATAAAGATTACTCGGGTCAAAAAATTGTATGTACAGGTATAGGATGTTTTGTTATAACAGTGTAGGTGTTGTACATAATTGGGATAGTCTTTTTCATGTTTGCATAAGAAACATTTATTATGATAGATAATTGCTCCAACAAATTACTTCATACGATATTAATTTCCTTTTGCTTGTTTCTATCAGCAATTGCTACTATTTTCATGGTTTATACCAGCATCTCTTATCTATTGAAACCGAGTGAAACTTTTTATTTGTGCAACATAATTAATTTCAACACAATGCATCTTCAAAGCTTAGTGTATGAAGAGGATTTGAAAAGACAATTTTCCTTCTTGACATGGACTACATCCATAGATTTAGAAAAACTCTATACCCCGAATTTATATTTTACAACAAACATGGCTCAAGGACAGGACTTGGCATTAGGATCGCTGGCAGGATAAATTAGTATACATGGAGGATTTTTGGAATCGGATAATTTAAGTGAAAATAATGGACAGATTTTATTGAGAGGATGACTTGGATTTATTATATGAACACTGTCAATAAGAAGGATGGATTTGGATATCAAATGTTATAAATTGAAAGTGTCTCAGTATAGTGGTCTTCGCATCTCATAGGGTTCATGGAAATCTCTCCTAGATCGCATATGATGGGATTTGGATCTACATTTAGTGGAGTCTGTGGAAGATTATCAGATTTCTTTAAGATATGAGGATAACAAAAGTACTTGCTGTAAGGTATTTAAAATAATTTCTATTTGAAATATCATTCAAATTCATTATTAGCGCATGCCCTTCTACAATATTTATTATAATTTATTATCTTTAATTTTGAAAAATTCATATTGCTCGAAATAGCATTAACTTAGTATCATAGATCATTTGCTTTAAATCGGTTTCTATTATTGATTGCATTCTGTTAATAATTATTTCTATTCATGTGCAATCTTATTATTTGTTTTTACATAAGCACTAATCTTAATCACTACCTTAATGCTTCAAGAAAAAAAACGTGCTTTTTAACACTTACTCTATCATGCAAAAATCACTGAAGACATGATAAATGAAAACTATTATGTACAAAATTGTATCTTATAAATACACAGATAACATGGCAGTGATATTTTAATAAGTTAATTTTATTATCCAGTAGTATTATTATACGAGTAAAGATTTAGAAGTAATCATTGATTGATATCCACAAACTTCAATCAAGCATATAGCTATCATAAAACTAAACTGACAACATTATGCATGTACATTTGGAAATTTACAACAAGTTTTAAGTTATAATAATTACTTACAAGTCTTAATGAACAAGGTAACAAATATCATTAATTGATAATATTTGTTCTTGATATTTCTTCCTGTGCTTTTGATTCAAACCAATAGATCATTAATAAATTGAATCTTTCTATTTATATTTTCATGTGATATGAAGCAACTGCCAATAGTATATTGCATTATTTGTTTTAATGACTCTCTGATTTTGTGCTATCCAGTATCTGTTAATAAAGTCTACTAAAAATTTGATAAACTTTAATGATTCATAATTCCTTATATATATATATATATATGCAAAGCAATGTTTCGTGAACGTTGATTTCCCAAAGAATTGAATGGAAACATCACTTCTAAGGACACTGTTTGTTATTATACTGCATATAATTTGTTTGAGCATATTATAGTATTCAAAGCAAAGTTGTTAATAAGGAACACAACGATCACGATATCCCTATTTTATATTCTATAGTGTTTCTCTAATTTTTAAGGATGATATTTTGGGATATTCAATCAAATTGACATACTCTTTTCATACATTCTTTTTGCGGCAGCCTTCATAATTTATTTTATTTCATTTCAATAAGTAACACACGTATATACAACATAAAATATTTGTTCTTTACTTTTTGAATTTATATAAGTATCAGAATAGCTAGAAGGAAATGGAGCAAACTAAAAATATGCTGTGAATTTTATAAATACACAATATCATACAGATGGTAAAAGTAGTGTATCTTTCTTACGCACCCATCCTGATTTTATTTAATAGTTTTCCAAACCAGTTTATCAAAAGTACATGTGTCTCATTTCTTCAACAATATTACTATTAATAAACTCATGTTATAAATACATGTTCACGATTATCACTTTGGCATTCTAGAATCATGATATAAGCTTAAGATGACTTGCCTTTTGTAGAAAGTCTAACTGCTAAGAAATAAGCACGCGGAAAATTGTGCACAATCACGTATAGTAATCCCAGGTACATGACAATGGCAATGGTAAGAAAAAGATCAAAAACAGCTGGTTTTACACTGGAATAAAAATAATAGAAGAATTATAGAATAAAGAAAAAGTTAATTATTATCTTTTATATGTATATATAAAAAATCTAGTTACCTGTATACATTTAGTATTGCTTTAGTAACATCATAAAATACAAACTCTGGATCCTGTTTGTCAGGACCATGAAGTGTAACTTTAACATCTCCAAGATATCGCGACATTGCTTCTTTTAAGGTAGCAATTAATGGATTATTTTTATCCACTAATAATGTAGCAGCTCTTGGTTGAGATGCAAGGTATGTGAACCACAAAGACAATGACTCTTTGGATACTTCCTGATTAGAAAAAGTACTAAATCTTAGTTGTGTCATTGAAAAATATTTTTGTTTTTGAATAAACAATACCAAAGAAATAAAACATACCAAAGAGTCTGCAAATATATGGCAGGAACTTTGGTTATAAATGTGCCTTGCTAATGCCTCTGCAATCACTTGCGTATGTTTATATAACCTGTCGATTTGTCCATCTCTAATTATATCCAAAATTGTATTTCTGGCAGGATCTTCATGGCTTTTCAATGTGGACAATGTCGCTGCTGGTAATCTCCTAATGCTAAATCTTTCATGTTCCCAAGCTAATGTTTCTTCTGCAAGGTTTATTTTTTTATGTACGCCTTCAACGTGTACCGTATTGAAGGACTCTGCTACCGATCTTAATTCTTTATAAAACATTCCTCCAGAGGAATTCTCTTTTGGTGGTTTGGAGACATGCACAAAGAGATTATTTGTTGCAGATACTGTGTCGAGACATATAACATAGGCTGCATCCTGAAAGAAATTATTTAAACAATTTTTGATATATTTTGAATATAACACAAATTGTCTATATATTGTTCAACAGAGGAGAATATTACTTGAATAACAGATCCTTCGAGTCCATCCAATTGGTCTTCCAACCACTTTTTGCTACCTTGATAATTTAATTTTCCTGCTCCAGTCACGATGAAAACAAGATTGTAATGAGGTCTTGACCTTCCAGTAGAGTACAATGTAGAGAACAATCTTGCCAATTCTAATAACATTGCCACTCCAGAAGCATTGCTGTCTGCTCCAAAAGATAATTCCTATGTGCAAATACAAAATAAATTTTATATCAGTTTTTATAATAATATAAGAAATAGGGTTGGATAAATATAAAAAAAAAATAAACATTGAATTTTATTGAAATGTTCTCATATACTCACAGGTGCAACGCTTGCGCTATCATAATGAGTCACTATTGCTATAGTAGGTAGCTTTTCTTCTGCTCCAGTTCCTGTCAACTTTCCATGTAAGGTAGCTACCTTCGCATCATTTCTAACCATGGGCTGACCAGATGCAACAACTACTTGATAACCACTAGCAGAAATTGAATTAAATATAGCTTCTGCTGCAGAATGACTTTTCTCATCTGTCATAGATCCATCCATAACATCGTCTAAAATTACTTGGAGATCTGGATGCCATGTTGCAAAATAAACAGGAATTGGTGTTTCCGAGTCAGATAGCATAGCTTTTTCTAAACTCATAATATGCTACAAATTAAGATCACTTTGTTATATATACTTGTATGAGGAGTTTTACATTTAACCAGCAGTACTGCTGACATAAAAAAATAAATAGAAGATGAATAACCTGTTTTTCATCTTGTGTTAATTCATTCAACTTTTCAGGTAAAATAATCACTAAAGCTCCAGCTTTGTATTTAATGGATTGAAACATACTGGGCGTAAGATCTAATACTTTAGTAATAACACAGTGCCTAGAGGTGCTCCATCCAGCGAGTGATCTTGCTTCCAAAGAGATAGAAGCGCTCCTACAACCTGTATAATATAACAATATACTAATATACTACTTGTCGAAGAAGTTAAATTAAAGTTATTGACTGAAAAGCAGAAATTAGCGAGCGGTATATATAATGTTTTTCATTAAAAAAGTGATATAACAATAGTAACGCATAAATGAAATAAATCTCTTTACTTTTATAATTTTAATAACAGAAAAAGGATATCGTGGGCGGGGCTTAGGGATTTAATAATAATATTAATTGTGAATATAATATAAATTTGTAACAAATAATTATTACCGTGCGGTACTCCATGTAGATCATACTGGTGCATACGATACACTGGGAACTCGTGTGATGCAGCCACCGGATTAACGGGAGAGATGATAATGAAAATCGGCAAGACTATTAATAAATAATATGGTAAATAGCCTCGACATAATTCCGCAAAACTATCACAGTCTTCTAACCACATGGCGCCTCTATTTTTATTTGAAACTTAAGTATAATATTTTATCCTCCTTTAATTAGTTTCATCCATTTATCTTTAATAGATAAACTACACGTAGAACCTAAAAAACCGTAGCGAGAAGACGATCACACACGTTCCGAAGATCGTCTTTTCTAATCTAATTAAATTTCGAAGTAGAATCCATAGCAGCCAACGGATGATCGTAATTGCACTAGATAAACCAGCTCGTAGTGCCAGTGTCGCCAACTTTTAAATGCACGAAGACGATGTTGGAAACGACATTCAAAAGAAGAACGTATTTCGTAACGTCAAAGTTGTTTGTCCAAGGAGAAGTACACAATACCTGACAATACCCTGCGGATGTGAACGATGCTTATAATTTGGTGGTTAGGTGACGACCCATGAACAGGTCGTGTAATGTCCGAAATGGTCCGAAATGATATTGTTTACTTACCTTGTTTAGAGGTTAAACGCTCGGGGATTCGTTGTTGTTAAATGATGTCTGTTATAATTGCTCGATGACGTCTATTATCCTGGCTGCTTTTCAAATGACCTTTTTTGCAAAAACATGGACTACTTCGAAGACGATATATTTGAACTTAGTTATAAAAATACGGATGATGAGGCTTTTACATCCAAATGTAATCCTATCGAAGAACACCTTATGAAACAATTGAATGCGATACAAAGTAGAATTGATAAAACAAAAAATGAAATTGAAGAGACCGAGCAAACGGTTAAACAGATCTCTAATACTTTACTATCCAAAGCTGTTACAGGGCAAGACACTAGTCCCGATTCCAATAGCGACGTAAGCTACCAAACATTATTTTAGATACAAGTTAAATAAATTATTAACATAGTCTCCCATTTATTTCTTACAGTTATATACCATCGAGGGAGAGCCAGTGATAAAAAACAAATGCATCGACGGTACGCATTCTAATTTCTTGCTATTCAAGCGACAATGGCAATACGTTCTTATCGATAAGTGGGTGATAGGTGTGGTACTACAAAATGCATCTTTGCAGTAAGTATTTGTGTTATTAATGTAAAACGTTGTTTTTTCCTATAATAATGATGAAATAATGAAATAATGAAAAGTTTATGGCAACGTGTAATAAAAAGAATCAATTACACCGTAAATAAATTTGTCACAATTTTATAACTTATTAATGAAATATAACAATTATTTTACAATATTGTAGAGAAAAAATAACTAAGATCTGCTTTCCCTTCTGTGTAATCTGTAATGGAACGTTCTTAAAAGCCTTGTAATTATATGCATATGCATTGGATCGAAGCGTCGAAAATGTTTTTGAATCGTTCGATAACTAATTTCCTAACGGAAACGTTCGATCGATATTTACTTTTCATTATAAAAATTCTATAGAATTTGAATTTTACGTTATGAAAATATTCAAGGTAACGCAGTGTCGTTTAAAGTACATTCATGTAATCATATTTCTTTTTATTTTCATATCACTATGTAATTAACGGCTTAACTTCGTGACTATTATATACACGTAATATAGCGGTCTCCAACTTTATGAAAGCATTACCTAATGTTTCGTTGTTTTTAAAATTACAATTTATGTTTATAAAAAAAGGAATGCCGCCTTCGCGAGTAGTATAATCGTCGTGTCATGATTCGCCCGTACGTTGTATCGATTTCAATTTTTGCATATCAACGTGGTGGGGTTATCTTTTCCAAGCGGAATATATTCTTCGGGAGAATAATCGAAGAGTATAAAATCATACCTAAAAAAAATAATAATAAATGATTAGTACGTAACCGTTGATACGTATTGCGTACAATATACCCATAAACTTTATCATGGTTCATCCGTAACGCAAATACGCAGATGGTTTCTCCCGTATAAAAAAGAAACATTTACATATGTAAATCTTTGTGCACATACTTGAACATCTCATAGAGATCATTGATTTGCGACTTGGAAAGTTGAGCAAAATAATTCTTTATAACATCTTTGGTTTGAACGCCTCTCGTTGGGTTTTTCCATTCCGGTTTTATGATATGTCCAACGTGTGCCTGTTTTATAAGGAAATCCTGGTCTTCCTGCGCACGATCAAAATCCATTTTATTAGAACATTGCTCAAGAATTATAATCGTTTTCCAACTATTTCAATAACCTACTCTGAGCGTTTCGAATTTAGCTATTATGTCGAACCGCACTTGACAGGGTGTACAGAAGTTTACTATCGGTGTCCAGTGCATATCCAGCTCGTTTCCGGCTTTCCACTGACACAACAGCCATCTGACGAATTCCTCGAAGAGCGGGTACCTCGGCCCGTGTTTTCCATTTGTTTTCGAGTCCTGTTCGTTAAGAAAAAATATCGATGAATAGAAGAAAAAAATTTAATTACATTCATTTTCCACCGTTCTCACTCACGTACCTTCGACCTGTAATGCCAAACTATATGGGCACCGAGATTGCTGTGAAACGTATGCGGCAAACTATGCTCCAGTTTGTCTCTGTAAGCACTCAGCAATCTTTCAAATGGATGCCTAACGATTAGGAAGCTGATACTATCGTTTAGAAATTTGACTAATTCCTCCGCCGTGTGCCTGGGATATTTCTGCCGCGCCAGAGAAACTGGTACCGCTTTGGAGGCTTTCAAAAATTGCGGACTGTATCTGAAGGATTCGTTTAAACGATCGTTCAAATAATCGCTTACTTTCGCGTGTAAATCAGAAAATCGACTAACAAGGAAGGTTAGGGAACCCGGAAATTCAAAAAATTATGAAACTTTACATACAAGTAGATTATGTCATCCATAATACAACCCTATTTTTCTTTGGTGCCATAATTCAGTTTTAAGGGGTGAAATCACCCCTTGAGAAAAATTGGGAATTTTCTTTTTTGTGAAATATCTCAAGAACGGTTAAAGATATCTGAAAAAAGTTTAAATGAAAGTTGCATGGTTTTATTGTATTTATAAAACCACGTAATTCTTTTTTTTCTTTTAAATTCATGATTTTTGAGTTACCCCTCCCCCCTGTAGATTACTGTTATTTTAGAGGTGAAAAAACTATACGAAAATGTAGTATATGTGGACAGGTAGCTTTTATGCGATGTTTGTGGTGTGGCGAGTATTTTTGTTTCAAGCATTTCTATAACGAATATCATTACTGTACAGATTACAAACCGTGATTATTATTGTTCTTATCATTTGCTACTTGTATAACTATTTGATACGTTTAATTGTATATAATAATTATGTAATATCGCATGTAATAATTGTATCGTATGTAATAATTGTTTAAATATA
>JAIFRP010000046.1:226267-242670 GCA_032403825.1 Odynerus spinipes | reverse complement strand
CACACACACACACACACACACTCACTCGCTTTCACTCTCTCGTTCTACCTCACGATACAATTCCGCCTTACCGAAGACGCACGGTCACAATTCGATCGGTTCTTGTTATCGCGCACACCCCAAATCACGCTAACCCACTCTTACCTCGTTAACGGAACGACGAAATATTACGCTTCTCAAAAGGTAGCAACATCGTTTAAAAAATGATAATCGTTTCGTTTGTCCTTTTCATTTCTCCTCCTATCTCCATCCATCACGGCTCGCTGGAATCAATGATTCGAGACTTACAAATGGTTATCACGGCATTCGATAAAACGGCACGATCATCGAATTACAAAAGAATACTCGGATTGCCGACCGTGGATCTCTCTCTTTCTCCCCGCTTGGGTGGATGCCGTGTGCTTTGGCACATGCTCCAGTCAGAATTATTCGTTCGTCCTTTTTGCGCTCGTCCGCTCGCGCAAGCTCTGACATTGCCTTGACTCTTCTATCTCTCCCCTTTTACTACACCTATCCTAGCTGTTCTTTCTTTCGCGCTTATCTATCTACCTCCTAACCTATCTTTTCCTATCTCTCATTCTCTCATTCTCCCATTCTCTTTCTCTCATCCTATCTCGCTCCGCGCATCCCACTCACTTTGCTCTTTCACTCCTACTCGTTTCACCAAATAAGCTACTTTCGCACCCTCTCATCCATCCACCTACCGGTTTCCGTCCCTTAATTCATTCATCTACCTTTCTACCTTCCTACCTATCTACCGCTTTCCAAAGCTCGTTCTGCGCGTTCCGATCGCGAAAGAAATGTAAGAGAGCTCCCAAGATATGTTCCTTTGCTCTAAGACGATGTCATGCATGCGCGGCGATCGTCCTTATTGATTACGACGCATTGCTGCGTGTAGAAAGCCGATCGCTTATCCGACAGAGCAAAGGACGTTCGTTCCCAACGTCGTTCGAAGCAAGGGACGAAAAATGTAAAACGCGCGTCCCTTTGAAGGCAAAGCTGGCAAACGAAAGCGAAAAGGGAAGAGCCCCACGATCAGTGCGAGCCACTGAGCGTTTACCCACGATTACCCACGATTACCCACGATTACCCACGATTACCCACTCTGCAACAGCGGCGTTACGCGTTCAAACGTACCATTAAATTTGACGTTAGGCGGCTGATAGCCGGCCTCGCACTGATACCATACCGCCCGCGCCGTGACAACCGCGGGCTACACCCGCTGCCCTCTCTCTTCTGGCTCCTCCTCTTAACCCTTCTGCGACCTCCGCAACGCCAACGACGTACCGACCAGCCGAAACACGCATCCCTCTTTCGCATACGATTTGGGCGCCGCTCCACGACGCTCCTCGAAAACGATTCTCCCTCTTATGTTACGTACACGTAATTTTATTTTTTCCATTATCTTTCGTTTTTTATGACTTGGGGTATTATCCAGTAAAACAGATTCTCTTGCTTTTCCTCTTTCTCTTTTGGTTACTTATTTTCCAACCTTTCAAATATAACAGCATGTTAATGTAACGATCTTTTGGGTATTAAAATGTCATACGTAAAAATAATATTCGAAACCTTCAATCAAATGGCTTTAATTATTTCTAAAAATCTTCTTTTTTTATAAAAATCGATTACGCGCTTTCTTCTCGATACTAATCTCCTAACCGTTGTATTAAAAAATGTTATATGTATTACCTGTCTACGTATTTGATTTGAGATTTGTTTGATAAGTAATTTTACTATAAAATTTATCTTACTAAATACTAATTTTATAATTATAATTGAGTAATATTATTACCCGATGAAAAATTAACGCTCTTGTACGCTCCTTAATGTCTGGTTAGGTACTTGAACGAACCTCTCGCTGATTGATCTTTTTTACCGACTGCTATTACATTCCTCATTTTAGTTGTAGAACGATAAATTTTTCAAATGTCGTCACGTAACAGCAAACAAATCTCTAAGAAGGGTCTGAAGAAATTATCAAACTGTTCATAATTAATCATAATAATTAATCAAAAAGACTACGAAAAAAAAACATATTGTAAAAGACACTTGTAATACCTAGGACGACATCTACCGATGATCGGAGTAAATAATCAATATAAAACAAACCTATAAATTCAAGAAAATTACATTTTTATAAATATTTTCATATGATGATTTCCTGATTGATTAAACTAAAGAATCCCGTCTAGTTCTGCCAATAATACAATCCAAGATAGAAGATTTTTATATTCAGATAACCTGGAATAAGTTCAAAGATTTGGAAGTTAATTGGTATGTTAAATTAAATGTTTTAGTTAAATATAAAAGCAAAATTAAACATAATATACTTGTAAATACCATAAAAGCACGATGTAAATACTTTTAAATACGTAGAAGGAATATTCGAATTTAATAACACGAACGAACCATACGTAACGAAGAGTTCCGTAATAATGACGATAATGACGCTTGGCGCGAACGACCGAGGAATATAAGATCTCCACTTGCGCATGCGCATACGATATTCCTCTTTTATGAATATTTGATTTGTCATGTTTTATATAAACATATCCTTTTATACTTTCAATAAATAGATAGTTATATTAATCTTATTCTACTAGCTATTTATAAGATGAAAGAAAGTAATAGAGTCGAAATGTTACGAACACAAATTTATATGAGTATTATGTATAACATACTTGACTATACAGCATGAAGATAAGTAACTGAGGAACTAAAAGCTTACTAACAGGTAAATGACATTTAAACATTCATAACGAATAACTAATTTAATGAGACCGATTTAAAAACGGAGCAAAATAAAATTCGATTTGTACCTTTGTCTTATCACCTATTGATTAAATTAAAAGTATCGACTATTATTTTTTTCCTTTGAATCGCAATTTTATTACAACTTCTCCTAACATTATATTCATATATGTTTTTGCACACGCAGAAAATAGTTCTTTGCAAGAATTTGCGATGGCGCCACGGATCGAAATAATTTTTATTTGCAATTGCTACGTTTACAGTCGATTTATCGAAAAATCGTTCATTATCGATCGGAATAGCGAGGGCGCAGCGTACAGGAATACAAAATTTTAATGTCCTTGTGTACATTACGTAGAAAACACAAGTTTTCAGTATTTCTCCTAGAAAAAGTAATGTTAGAGTAACGATCGACCAACGCGTGCCTTACGTTCTATGAGTTTGTCGCTTTTTCCATTTGTTTGATTAAACGTAAGGTGAGTTGTCTTCGCTAACAGATTCCTTCGGCCATCTTAGCAACTCGATTCCAAACAAACGTGCCTCTTCGTGTCCGCAATGGCGGAGACAAATGGGGCCGCAAATTTAAACACGAAAAATGGAAATTTCATTTGCGGTGTTGTAGAAGGTATGTAAAAAAAATAAGATTACTATTTTTATTTTATCGTTATAATTTATTCATTTATATCTTGATATACAAAGCATCACTTTACATTTTGGCCATGGATCTGTCCTTTTTTTCCTACCTTTCATTTCATCTTCTGTTTTATGCAAGATATGTTACACATTATATTTGACTTATAATAGGTTTTTATGGGAGGCCTTGGACAACGGAACAGCGAAAGGATCTTTTTCAAAAGTAAGTTTTTAAAGTGCATTGGATATGTGCGAAGAAGCTTAAGAGCATTTTTTTATGATTTTAGACTAAAAAAATGGGGAATGGATTCATATTTATATGCACCTAAGGATGATTATAAACATCGTGCTTATTGGAGAGACTTATATACAGTGGAAGAAGCTGAACATTTGACGGGTTTGATCACAGCTGCCAGGGAATGCGGTATTACATTTTATTACGCTTTATCTCCAGGATTAGATATCACATATTCCAGTGCCAAAGAAGTAGCAGCTTTAAAAAGAAAATTGGAACAAGTCAGTCAATTTGGCTGTACCGCATTTGCCTTATTATTCGATGACATAGAGCCTGAAATGAGCGAAGCTGATAAGGAAATGTTTCAGTCTTTTGCACACGCACAAGTATTTGTTTTTCTTTTTAAAATATTGATATTTCTGTAATATATTTGATGTATGCGCTATCTATTATTTTGTATGTATAGGTTTCTGTTACGAATGACATTTTCCAACATCTTGGTCAACCTCGTTTTCTTCTGTGTCCAACACAGTATTGTGCTACACGAGCCATACCTAATGTAGCTTCTTCCGAGTATCTAAATACTCTTGGAATGAAATTAGCTCAAGAAATTGATATAATGTGGACAGGTCCAAAAGTAATATCAAGACTCTTAACTGTAGAATCTATAGAAGAAATTACAGAAGTTCTTAGAAGGCCACCTGTCATTTGGGATAACTTACATGCTAATGATTATGATCAAAAAAGAGTATTTCTTGGTCCATATTCAGGAAGATCACCCGATCTTATCCCTAAACTGAGAGGTGTTTTAACCAATCCAAATTGTGAATATGGTGCAAATTTTGTGGCTATTCACACATTGGCACAATGGAGTAGGTGTAATATTGATGGAAAGAGAGATTTAAGTCTGAGTATGTTTAATCTTAGTTATTAATATGTTACTTTGATAACTATCGAGAATAAATCAAAATTTTACTTTTATTTTATTTCACAGATGATACCGTATCTGCTGATATTAAACTAGAAACAGAGACAGAAGATGGAGTTATTGGAGAAGATGTACCTTCAACTTTATCTCCGAATATGTATCATCCACGTCATGCACTTAAAAATGCGATAAATGAATGGTTATTAGAATTTAATAAGAAAAAAGCAGCATGGGGTGTTATTGCAAAACCACAACCTTGCGTTGCACCAACAATACCAATTCCAATTATTCCTTCTGTAAATACATGTATGAGTTTAACATCGACGACGACGACGACGACAGTTCCTGCAACTCCTATGCCAGTAACAGTAACTAATTCTAATCACCTCCAAGCATTGGCCGAAGTATGCTCTAGTGTTACAAATAGTGATAGTTTTGCTCAACCATCTTCTGGACCTGTAATGAATTCTTTAGTATCTGAAACAAAAGTAATCAGTGAACCTGTGGTTCCGACTATATCCCCCAATGTAGGAAATGAGGCAATTGTGACAACAATATCCCACGTTGAGCCTATGGATTGTAATACAACTCCAAGTGATTCTCCCGCTCATGGAGTTAAGATACATGTAGAAGATGATATCATGGTGGAAAATACTTCTGTAAGTTACTTAATGGTATCTATAAAACATATTGTAAAATTTATTACAACTTTTCTATCTTTTTGTAGACATGTAGCGAAGCTTCTGCAGGTATGCAAGTAGAAATAGATGGCACTTCTCCTATGGTAAATGGTACACAAATGATAATTGAAAATGATAGTGAAACTCATGAGAATACTGATAATATAGATCAAGAGTCTTCGACGATAAAAGATGCAGATAAACAATTAACGCAAGAGGACTTATGCTTACTTTGTGATTTGTTTTATTTACCATTTGAACATGGTGGTCAAGGTATTCAGTTGTTACAAGAATTCAACTGGCTAAAGAGCAATGCTCATGTTGTTATGAAGAAGTCAAAAGAAGAAGATGTTGCTTCACAATCTGATGTAAGCAAAAACAGTCCATAATCGAGTAGATTTCCTTTTAATTTTAATAAATGTATTCCAGATTGAGGAGTGGCATGCTCGTGCAGCTAAGTTAAATGACATGTGTAATGCTGTAAATAGATTGTTTCAACGGCTTACATATTGTAATAATCGCGAACTCTTATATGATTTATATTCATATATGTGGGATATGAGAGGGGTTGTGTCATTGTTAAACAGTTATGTAAAATGGCTGGGTAAGTTACATTTTATCTCTATTAAAAATAAAATATTTTTATAATATATCGAAGTTTCATATTTTAATGAGTAAGGTATTAAACTAATAGTAAAAGTCTGCTCAAAATGCTAATATGCTGGTACAATAATTTTATTTTTAAATTATTCTAATTTCACTATTTTATATGGAAAAATAATATTGATATACATGGTGTCCTGTTTAAAGTTTTATAAGCAATTAACTTCCGAGTGATTTGTGATTGAAAAGAATGTCTCTGGAGATGTGTCTACCTAGACAAGATTTAGAAACAAAACAAAATAAGTTTTCCTTGAAACACTTTTTTCAATAACGAATAATTCGGAAAATAATTGCGTGTGAAACTTCAAATGAGACACCCTGTATATTAAAATGTATTAACTCAATTCGAAATTTTTTATTCTCAGTTTACTGAATCACTATACTTAAACTACATTGGATATGCGGAATTATATTTGTTTAGCGGCAGGCAAATGCTGTTGTTGGCCTTTCTCAAAAATATTATTATTTATTATTTGTACTTGTATTTCAGAACAGATGTATCTACAATATTGGTAAGTGTAGTGTTTTCTTTTAACTTTTATATTAATTAATCTTTTTACAAGGAAGGTATACTTTCATTATATTTGTAGCACTATAATTTATAATATTTTAGTTACAATTAAAGATTACATTATTATATATAATAGCAGTACAAAAAACAAGCTGAAGCAAGGTTTGTATAATGAAAAATTGTATGCAGATTTAATTTCATTTTTGTATATTTTATAAAATTGATTTTTTTTCTATGCTATATTTATGATTAAAATTAAAAATATTATATTGTTTTATTGATCATTATATTATTCTTCCTTGCAAAAAGACATTGTATTTCTGAAGTTATTTTCTCTTTTTTTTCTTTCTGAGCATATTTTAGAAAATCCGAAAATTACTGATGTACCCTTTGATGCTAAAAATTAAACAAACATTGACACACATTAATCAATTAATCAGAGAAATACTAAATGTTTATCTATGATATGTGTAAAGCAAATTCTATAATTAGTTCAGACATCATCAAATCATGTATTTCCAAATGTAATTATTATGCAATTCTAAGATTTATATTGTTATAAATTTTTATACAGTTACAAAACTTGGGAGCATCTGTAATACTCGGTAATATATTGTATTCTGTGGATCGCATATCCATGGAAATATTTCTTGCATTTATTTCTGCGCTTTAGAAATGAATGTACTTTGCGGCATTGCATAAGATTGGATAAATAAGATTGCTATGAGTTAAAATCACATGTGTATGTATATATATATATATATATACACACATATATATTATTCTTATAAATTAAAAAAGATATATAGCAACTTCTTATTTATGCATAAATCAATTTAAATAGGTTAGCCACACAGAATAAAATTTAATTTAATGCACTCATATAAGTTATTCAAATTATTCAGCTGCATATAAAAATAAAAATAAATGCTGTGGCTTTCCTGCGCAGATATTGCGGAAAGACTTATCTATATCAGTATTTCTGGGAAACCATTCAACAGCATTTTTTCACAGATAAACAAATATTGGATTCTAAATCTCCTTGTGCCAGCTATTAACATATTAATTGACTTTCTTTTACAGATAATGCTTAGCAGAAATATATTTATTATATATGTTCAAACAAAAGTATTAAATAGTTCCAAGCAATATTTTTCTTACACTTATATTTGTAATTTATACAATTTCTATATTTCTGCTATAGTAATAATATATGAGGAATGATACATCTTTAATACGCTGACTAAATGCCATTCTGTGTTTTTGTCCTGTTGATAGCATTTGGCAGATTCCCAGCAACCATGACGACATATACCCAGGGGAGCTACACATGTATGCGATTCATCAGTTTTAAGTAATTTACCGTTGCGCGCGCGATCAGCAAAATCTTGAATTTGAAAACAGCAATTCAATTTTTTCCATTATTTTACCATTTTCAAGATTTTGCAATACAAACATCTATCATATTGTAACACAAGTGAAATATACGCGCGTAGAAGCAGCATTCCTATGCTTTGGGAGAGCAATGCGCGATTAGCATACAATCTTTATGCATTATACTACACTCAGTTGCATAACTTTAGCACCACCTATATTTTTAGTTGATTCGAGCTTTGGGGTAGGAATATTAAAAAATCATTTGTATAAGCTTAAAGGGTATGACGAGCAATGAACTTTAAATAAATTTCATTACAATTTATTTTTTTAAATTCTTACCCCAAACTTCAAAACGTCTCAAAAAGTAGATTGTGCTAAAGTTATGCAACTGAGTGTATAATATAGGATGAGCATACTTGTTAACATTGCAAGCTATATATTGTGGTCAATCATGTTGTCGTAAATTTTTTAATGAATAGTACACTAACTATTTTGTTCCTAGTTATTTCAAGTATATATTTACATAATTAGGATTATATACCACTATGATCAATATTATTTACATTTATTGAATTTATTACATTCCATGTTATATACAGCTTGCACTGCAATATATTTTATATTTCTAATTTAATTTACGTTTATTTGAAACATTATAAGACTGAAATATTTTTTGCAGATGAAGTATGTTCAACCATATATTTAGTAAAATGCATTAAGATAAAAAATTTCATAAACTCTTGATAGTTATTATTTATATGGTCAATTACAATACAATAAAATTAATTCATGTTATAATTATTAAGTCCTTTTAGTTCTTCCTAGCAATATTTTATTAATTGCAAATACTTTCTCTTGCCAAATTGCCTATGCTAATTTATTTTGCTTAGTTCCAGAAACTATATTCTTTTCAGGATAATAAAAGTTTTATTTCAGGTGCAATTTGGCAAGAAACAGTATAATGTAATTGAGTCTGTTATATGCGTTAAATCAAGAGTTTATGATTACACAAAGCAGTTTTACATTTATAATTCTATCACTTTTCATTTCTTCTATTACAATACACAGATAACATGAAAATAGTACTCTTGAACATTTTAAATAATATAAATTTTGAAAGTACCAAATACTACTGTACCTGCACAGTACTCTTTTCTTTACTTTTTCTTACATTTCTATGAAAGAAAAGCATTTATCTAAATACTATGCCACTGTTCTGCTAATGTCATTTAGATGAAAAAGTTCATACTTGTCAAGTTAACAATAGTTTCTTTCTCCCTTTTTCTCATATCTAGACAATACTATTATTAATAAAGTATTTGAAGGAAAGAAAATGAAATATCGCATTTAAAAACTTACTTGTGCATGACATAGATATAAGCAAAATTGATGCCCAGTGCAGTGGAGGCCATTTAAACATGTTTGTAGACATAATGCACGCACAAACTTATGTATTTGATAATTAACTAAAAAAAACAAATCTTTTGCCTTAAAATAGGGTTTTCAAATGGTTGGAAAGAAACATTTATGAGTGGTGATCAAGAACCATGGGTTTTTCGTGGTGGTCTTACTGCTGATCTACAGGTATACTTTAACATTTGAAAATTACATGAACTATTAAATTATAATAATTACATGTATATATTGTTTTATCTATTTAGAGGTTGATCCCAGTAGATAGCGGTAATGATTTGTTTGTCTATAAAGCACCAGAGGTGCCTAGTAGCAAAATATACACAATACGGCCTTACTTAGGAAGCGATGAAGCAGCAGTTTATGCAGTGTGCAATCAAATGTGTAACTGTACAACATCATCAGCCATAGCAGACAAGTATAATTTTTACCTCTAATATCTTATTGCTTAAACAATATTCTATCTTATACGAATACCATTATTGCTTCAGATTAATTGGTGGATTCCTGACACTGAGTCCTGAGTTATGTATGGTTGTGGAAGATGAGAATGAAATAGTAGGATACGCACTAGCTGCCTTAAATGTTAAATCTTATTACCAGAGGTTGGCAGTTTCTTGGATTCCTGAATTAAGAATGAAGTATCCATTAGATAACAGTATAAATAGTTTACCACAAAATGTTCAAGTATGTATACAGATCTAACGAATTTTATATAAATATTTAATGTTATTACATAGTAACTTTGCATTTCATATTATCTTAATTTGTATTAAAGGAAGCGATACAGTACTTCCATACATTCACCCCGGATGTATCAGAACAACTGTGTAGACATCATCCATCAAAACTTTTATGTGCAATTCTACCTACTGTAACAGATCAGTCAATTCCTAAAAGATTGATTACTTGTGTTCTAGCAGCTTTGAGAGCTAATGGTAAGTACCTGTTCAATCAATATACAAATAATAATAATGATATTGAATACAAATAAGAGATTCATATCCTTTGTATATGTATAGGATCTTTTGGAGTTCATACAACTATGTGCTCCACAGATAAGGAAATGCATGAGTTTTATGCAAAGTTAGGGTTTGTTGATTTGAATCTAGCACAAGAAGAACATCCTGGAATAAAAACAATGTGTAGAAGTTTCTAACAGAGACTGAACACATCACTATTATTTTTTAACAAAGTATATTTACTTGGTCCTTCCACAAAAAAAAGATTAACGACATAGAAAACATCACAATGGATATAAATATATATTTAATCCAAACGTGAAAATAATTTTATTCTTTTTTATACTTTGCTTTCTTATGCTCTGGTAGTGTGAGTAAAATCTATTCAATATAAAGTGTATACTTTTTTAATAGAGATATACATAGAAGAACTGTAAAAAATGTTCAATGTAATTGAATAATTTTAACTTCTTTTTGTTACTAAATGCTGCAATATTAATCCTTCGCACTCTTAGGAATTCTTATATACAAAACCTAACTTAGTTGTTTAATCAATTAAAAAAAAAAAAAGAAAAAAAAATCGAAAAAAATACAAAGTTAAAAAAAGGAAGATAAACTTCATATCTTATCTTTGAATAATGAAAGGTAAAAAATGTACTGATCATACGCATACATATTACGAAAATACCTGTTATTATAACAGAGACACTTCAGTGTACAAGATTTCGGTCTCCTCTGTATTTAAAATAATGGTAAATACATACATTGTATATATATATATATATATATATCGCAAATAAATATTGTATAATATGGATATAGCGTCCTTGATAAAACTCACTAGAGGGCAGCGTAGTTTTTTCATATACTTAGACTTGCTTACATTATTAATATCTGTGCTTATGTATGATATTATAGGATAGCAGAATATTAATAATCACATGTAGACATTAATTAATTACTTATGATGAACTGATATGTATATAAACATGAACTGTACTTTAAAATACCAGTATGTGTGTTCAATAATGGATGTTTAAATTTTGCAACTTATTAGCCCTTTCATTGCTGTAGACGTAAGCGCTTTAAAATTTTGATAATTGTGTGCTGCTTACGCCTTTAGGTGTTCAATTTATGTGATGACTGAATATCTGCCATATGTCGCGCGCGTTTTGCAATAGACTTCGCCGCAAAGAAAGGGTTAATGACCATTTTCTCATCCAAGTTGTATTTATAATCGGCTAAATCCAATTTATTATCTCTTGAATATAGATATTATTTGGACAATGTCAAAACTATTAATTTTATATAATATTCATTCTATAATACATGAGTCTAACTTTTTTACTGCAATTAATTTATATAAATTGGTTCTAAAACTGCAAGATACCTTATTTTAAATTGTGATATGTAGTTATCTAGTAAGTATAATTACCTTATTCGTACACTGTCATTATGTAAAAAAAAATTACTTAAGTGTTTTTGTCATTACTGACACATGCTATTTCTTACAATGCAACATAAACTAGACAGATTGGATTTACTCTACACAATTGTATTACAATTATTACAAACTTATAATATAAATTGGAAAAAAGGTTTTAGGAACATGCAGATTTGCGATTATAATGCATTAACTAGAAGTAAATCATAATATAAAATATGAATATATAAGCAATTTCATACAGTTTCCATTAGAATTTATACATATAGATATTTAAGGTATTGCAGTAATATCATTATACCGTTGAAGGTGACGAATTTCATGTTGTAACATGCAAACCTGCAAACATTTGTAAAAATTACGATCATTTTTTACAAATTAATTATCGAATTCTTCAATGAGATGTAGAGTTAAATATAATCTGGCAAACCTTTTTAATCTTGTCACTTAAAAACTTCTGCTTGGAAGTAGGTGTCATATTTGTAATATCATCATTTCTATTTATCTCATTTAATGAGTCTAACAGTTTGATAATTTCGTCATTTATGTTACTGTAAAAATATAATCATTTTATATTCTTTGAACGTTATACACCTTCAAAAACTATTTTACATTATATTATCACTACACTTACCTAGGTGGTACAAATGTTGCTTTGCTTCTTCTCTGTAATTTCGTTTGATTACAAAATGATCACTCATTATTATAATTTTATGTTAAAATATAATAAATAATTGCAAACATTAAAATATCTTACCAATTTGTTTTTTGCTTTTAATATGGATAAAATGGATAAATCATTAGCAGTATCAATGGCATATGGGATGTCACCTAAGAAACATATGAATTGATAACATTTAAACATTTTAGTCTTTAACAAGGAACATGTTTGTGATTATACCTTCTCCCCTTTTTGCAGCTTTATTCATACTTTTATGAAAACTGCTTCGATCATCTCTCCATCCTTGTATAGCTATTTTATCTCTATATATGAAATGAAAATAACAAAAAATAAACATTATTAATTTCTATATTGATTAAATTAACAATTGGTTTATTTAAAAGAAAAACATCTTATAAATGCAATAAATCTTAAAATCTTATTTATTTTAAATAGACTACTGCATAAATCAAAGATTTATAGGGAAATTATTTACTTTATTTTCTGAAGTGCAGAAGCTTCCTTATTTAATATATCTGTAATTTCATTGATCCACAAAAGTTGCCTTTGCTTATCAATATTTAGTCCTTTACTGTCACACCTATGTACACATTATAATCAGTTGTAATATTAACTTTAGCTCTTATTGTATTTACTTGAATAATTTATACGATTAAAAGTTATTGCACCATACCCATTATTTGGTTTATAAGCTTTTCTCTTTCCAATCACAGATATTTTATTAAATTTATTTGGAATGTCATTACAACTATAGCAATTAACAATTTGTGAAACATTTTGCTCCTTTTTATTAACTGACTCATTAGTAAGAACTGTTAATGATTTGAGTTTTGTTTCTGTTTAAAATAATACAGTAAATGTTGTATTTTATAAATTTATATCTAATTGCAGGAGACATATAAAGAATATGCTTACCCTTCACTGGTATTATTACTTCATTTGGATTTAATTTGTTCCATTCACTTTTCAAGAAGTTTAAAATATTAGAACATCCTAATGCTATGACATCTTTTGGAGGCATAATAAGAGGATTATTAGCTACTTGTAAATTTTTTAATTTTGGCACAGAGCCTGCAAATATATATCATACTCTATCATTATACATAGACAAAATATATAAATGTGTATTTCATATAAATAGATGTTTTTGTAAGAAAAAACACAATAAAACTCATAATTGCATACTTACAAAGTTCCAATGGTAATATTTGGATTCTATTTCCTTGTAATAAAAGTGTATGTAAAGACGGATGAGATTTTATATTCTTTGGTAAACATTGTAATTGATTATTCCGTATATCTAACCATTCAAGATTTTGCAAAGAAGGAAAAAGCTTATCAGGAATCTCTGATATGGTATTATTTTCTAAATAAAGCATCTATAAAAAATAAATATATAATAATAACAAATGACAGAAAATAGTACACATAAAAATTAGTTACATGCAGTATATACATTACCCGTATCCCAGAAAATTTTTGCAATACATTATCAGGAATTACTAAGAGTTTTGCATCTGACAAATCTACAAACATTGAATTATAAATTGGCGCTTTGTTAGGTATAGGTGGAAAATCTGCATAATGTTTTTTCGTTCGTCGTGGTGCCTCTTGTACTACTACAGAAGAAATATCAGATGCAGTGTCTAAACAATCATCTGCAGACATGGGACATAATTCATTTGTACATAGTTCATCTAAAATTTGAATATATATATTTTTTTTAAAGTAAGGTAAATTTAATATTACAAACATAAATAGTAAAGTTTTGCCTATTTATTTAGACTTGTTTAATTGTAACAATTTACCAGACACTGAATGGGATACTTTAGTATTGTCTTCGTATAAAGCAGTATTCAAAGATATATCATTGTCCACCACATTATTAACAAAATAAGATTCCAGTGAAGTATATGATTTAGAAATTATATTTTTATCCTCTTTCTCTTTTGTATCCAGTGCGCAAAAATTATGGGCATGTAAATCAGTAGAGCCTTGTTTATCATGATCAGTATCACTTTGCTATGATCAATATTTTTTATGTTAGTATATATTCCTACTTCTAGTAGCTACAATTACAATAACTAATCTACATACATACACTACTAACATAATTTTTATTTCCAATAAAAAAGTGATGTAATAAAAGAAGCAAAATCTACAAGAACATAATAGTAATTAACAGAAAAGGTACCACATCTTCCTCTTTTATTAAAATTTTCTCATTTTCATTTAAAATTATATCTTTGCCAATATTTTCTTCTTCGCAAACGCTTATATTAGGTATACATTTATGAATGGATAAAGACCTATCATCAGCATTAATAGACTCATCATGAAATCCATAATACTGTTTAAGAAGTTCTCGCGTTATGTTGATCATTGAAATACATAAAACGAACAAAATTATCAAAAATTTTAGTTTTATGTTTACGACATTTATGTTATATTTTCTTAATTTGTTAATCAAAATATATCACATTCGAATTTTTTAAATGTCACTCTTAGCGATTGTTCACTTTCTTCACGATGGTATGTCTCCATAGAAACAAAGGAAATATTTGAAAATGGATATTACCCCGCAATATACATTTATTCCACTTGCGGATAAAAATTACCTCGGAATAAATGATAAAACGACGGAAAACTTACTTTGCAAGTGGTAATTTTACTAATAATTATAAAATTATTAATATTGTTATTAATGCTCTTTTATTTATCTTAACAGGGGTTTGAAAGGAAATATTGTTATTCAACATTTTACTTTTAATGAATCTTTTCATTCATATCACAAATACCAATTAGCAGATGTAAGCTACAATATTAATAATAATATGGGAATTGAATTTTAGACTTAATTTTCTTTAATTAAATCAAATATATATTTTTAAAACGTAGGCATTTTTTAAAAGCAATGTTGTGGCTAAAAACTTATTGACAAAAGCAGGAAATTCATGGATAAAGCAAGGTATTTGCTTAATATGGCTATTTTCTACTACAAGTAGCAGATACAGACTTCATTTGTAAAATAAATTAATGTACATTTATACATATTACCAGGAATCACAGCATCAACTGTCGATGTGGAACAAATACCTTGTTCTGTCGTAAATATGTCTTTCTTTGATAAATTAAAAAATCCACATAATGAGATAATTCATAACTCAGGTATTATTCGTAAAAGATATGACACTAAGATTAATGATTTCCTTGTTTCTGACAAGTTAAGAGAGGTGAGGAGAAATAATTCATTATGCTTAATAAATAAAATCTAAACCATTTTATATTTGCTTAGATGTTGTTAGATGAAGAATCGCTTTCATATTGTTTATATGCAGAAAATGAGAGAAAAGAATTTATCTTCTGTATTTTACAAATATTAGTTCTTGGTGGAATTTTGTGTCAGTACGAAGATACTTTGGAACCATATCTTAATACTACTAAATGTATTTATAAAGATTTGATAAGGTTCATAACTGCTTTTGTTCTATATTTTAATTTAATAGACAATATGTGAGATATTCCTAAATTATATTTTCAATCATTGTAGAGTACAAAAACAAAAACATTTGGACGATGTATCTGTTTGCACTTCAGTTTTAAAAGTTATAGCAAAGGATGATAGGAATCAAGCATACTTTCCAAATAATCCATGTAATGTACAGAATGTAGGATTTTTATTGATCGATGGAGATCTACGTGAAATTACAACATTTCTACATCAATTTGGAGGATATTGTGCTTAAGATTGATTATTTATTCTCAATAATTTTCCATTGGTAAGAAAAAGAGTCACTTATTTTTCTTTATCACATACATGTTTTCTTTTCTTTGTTTCTACTGTTTTCTATTACAAACTGCAACTTACATTGTAAATTATGTAAATTATAAACAATTTTTTTTGTGTATTATTGATATATTACTCCATGAGTAAATCAGAATTGTTTACAATCTCATAATTCTTGATTGTAAAAACAGTGACAGAAGATTATTGTAATGATTTGGGATGTTTGACAAATAATTAAATAAATATAAATAAAAGAATAATTGTGAAAAATCGTTTCTTCTTAAATTAAAATGTAGCATAAAATAAGTAATTAACAATTTTGCAGTCAATCAAATGA
>JAIFRP010000046.1:192359-203916 GCA_032403825.1 Odynerus spinipes | reverse complement strand
TTTTTTTTTTTTTTTTTTTTTTTTTTATTGCTCTAACTCACCGACAAGTATAAATATTTCGCCTGACCTTTTTTCCGACGCGAAAAAATTTTTCGATTTTCACGGTTCCACATCATATTCTCGCGTACATTTCCGTTTGATGTTAGAAAAGTAACTGACACATGCAAAGAATTGGAACAGACGCTTAAGCTAGACTATGCGAGGTGTTAACATAACTGACACGTTTCATGTACATATACATATATTCGTCCTTAATAAAAGTTTTACACCTCGAACAATGCTTCCTGTTGTCGAATATCATTCTAACTAATGTTATACACCTTAGTTGTACTACACGATCGATAGTTTAGGAAGATAAATTACACTCGTAAATAAAACAAAGTGACGCATTGTTGCTTACCATATTTGCATTGGTAGTTTATAAAAAAGTTCAATCCTAGAGAATCCTCTTGCACTAGAATGTTCACTTTATCGTTTTTAATTTGTAACTTTTGCACAATACGAAAGCTTTATTTACATATCCACAGATTTTTACAAACAAGTCACTTTCTAATGTTTGCGTAATTGGATATGGTTACTTCCCGAAGACACTACGATATAGCTCTTCTTAAAATCCATTTGTTAATAATCTTATAATGAACATCGAACTGGCTGTTAGTTCCTTGAGATTATCACGATAAAAAATGATAAAGAACTTAATATAGCGAATTTGTCAAGATAATCAATCAATACTAGAAACTTCAATGTCGGTACCTTCTTGGTATTCTTATCAATTTCAACGAATTCTGATAGTGCAATACACTTTATTTAAATATAAAAAACTTATTGGTCGTTTCATTTTCTTTTTCCTTTTTGGATTTCTTGTGTAATAATGTTATAGTTTCTATTTGATAAAATTATTCCCATCTATGTAACGTGTAATGTATCGAATCCCTTCTTGAACTAAGTGTTAAAATAAATGCTATATCGCTAATTCAGATATCGTGACGCGATAGCGGATAAAAGATTTTTTATCGAATAATCGGAACCGCTCTCTCACACTGGTCAGTGACTACGAACGCGGACTTGCTATCGTCGCTTCATAGATAATAAAATCTCCAAATAAAATCCCTAAACTAGAAAAATCATCTTCTATCTATAAAATATAATTTTTTCTTTGCTGTAAGAATTGAAGCTTTCACTATATTAAATAATAAAAGTGATACATGTTTTTTAAAAGTCGTGTGATAAGCGCGGGTAGAACTGTTACAGTCGGTATTAATGTTTGATAGATGGTGTGAAAGGTTTCTATTATATACCGACAGGGTGCGTTATAAATGAGGGTTAAGGGTAACGTCACACAATAATAACCATTCGATTAGAGTTTGATTAATAAGGACTCGTAACAATTGATTATATTAAAGTGATATAACTCTCAATTACCAAATAAGAATACACGACGTTTCTATCTGACAATGATTAAATAAAAGGATAATTGTTGCTGTAAAAACCATTATATAAATTTAAACTTATTACACAGAAAGGCAAAACAAACATGACATTACCTGGTATTGGAGTATTTGGAACAGGAAGTATTGTTAGAGTAATTATTCCCTTTTTAAGAGAAAAGGGATTTAAAATTGAAGCCATATGGGGCAGAACGTTAGCAGAAGTATCAGAAGCTGCAGCAGACCTGGAAATACCATTCCATACAAGTCGGATAGATGATGTTCTTTTGAGGAAAGATGTAGATTTAATTTTTATTATGTGCTCACCCAGTTTACATGCACAGATTGCTGTTAAAGCTTTAGGTATTGGAAAACATGTTGTATGCGATAAACCTGCTGGTTTAAGTCAAAGCGAGGCATTAAAAATGGTCAGAGCTGCTCAGTATTATCCGTCGTTAATAAGCATAGTCAATCATAGTTTAAGATTTCTACCAGCGTTTGTAAGCATGAAGAAGGCTTTGGAAGAAGGTTACTTAGGAGGACCAATAACAGTAATTGAAATTAGAGTACATATGGGAAGTTTGTTACATAATGGTTAGTAATGAATAGTATAGCACATTTAACAAAGATAAAGTGATCATTATTTATTGTTTCATTAATGTATCCTCATTTTTTGATACAGGTTATGACTGGCTATGCGACGACACAATGGGTGGTGGAATTTTAGCATTAGTAGGTAGCCATGTTATAGATTTAATATTCCACTTGATTGGTCAACGTGCTATAAGAGTACACGCTGTTGTTCGAACTTTTACTCAAACAACAAAATATATAAATGGTATACGCCATATCACATCACCTGATTTTTGTACGTTTCAAATTGAATTAAGCGGAGGAGCACTAGTTACAGCCACATTAAGTAATCATTTACAAGGACAGCTCTCTCAAGAGGTCTTAATATGTGGTGGTGGTAACCATCTTCTTGTTTGTAACGGGGATTTGTATGGATATAGAGGAGGACAAGAAGAAGTTCTTTATAGAGATACAGAAGATTTAGAAGTACCTCTGCCTATTTCTAATTTTATTCCACGTCCTTATATCAAAGGATTACGGAACATGATCGCTGCATTAAGAGAAGCTTTTCAATCTGTGGAAGATAAGAGAGGTTGGGTAAAAGAACCTGTATTTTGTGCTGCAACATTTGAGGATGGCTTATATGTACAAGCAGTTATAGATGCATTACGTCAAAGTAATAAGCGAAGAGAATGGACCAAAGTTAACATTTTAACAGAAGAACCTGATCCAAATCCATTATTGAGTGCTGCTGTTAGAGCTACTGCTATATCAATATAAGACAATAATTTTATGAGAATGAATGAAAACGAAAATGAATCAAAAAGGGATACATTTTGTAGCTACAATGAATTTTACTAATAATTTTTTGATTGTACATATGTATTAAGGCAGCTGACATATTTTTTTCACATTCAGATAATATAATCTTACATTTAATATTAATTGTATATCATTCGATTTAACATCTACGTGTATATAGATTTTTAATTATTAATGTATTGGTTGTGCTAGATTTTTAAGAAGAGCTTTTATGTTGAAAATAATTTAATACTGTACAATGTATTATATTTGTGCACTTTAACATTTGTTATAAAATAAAAAGTATTTGTGTATTTTTAATTTGCATATACAAATAATAAAGAAAATAATCCTGATGAAATAATGAAATAGCATCTCAAATAATCAATTATATCCTATTCTTAATTAAACTGTCTGTAATACAAACGCACAACATACTATGATCTGATACAGTGATAATTGATAACGTTGTGTGAATCAGTGTTTCAAAACTTTCGTACAAAAATTAATCACCAGGAAGCGTTGGTGGGACTATTCTGTTTCTTCGTCGAAGTAGTCGATAAAGATGGATATATCTAACGTACAGTACAAAACGCAGATACATGTGCATTTATTTACATATGGACTATGTACTTTTGTGTCGTTTCTTCTCGATTGAATATTATGCGATAATATTGGTAGGAGAGTTTTCCACCGAACAAGATTTTACTCGCGGGATAACTTAGTAACAATAACATTTCTCCATCCCCGTTGCTGCATTTATTTTGTTTAAATATACATATTTGGAATCATGAAAAAACAAGAAACTTTAAAAGGATGGTATATTGTATGGTGGCTATTTAAATTAATTGGATTTCCAATTACTATACCATGGTTGCTTTACCATCTGTTCGACATTATGCAGCAAAAAAAGCAGAAGAGTGCATTAAATAATAAGGTATCACTACATTTTGATTTCAAGATAATGATCTTATAATATTCTGACTTCACATGCTTTTTGTTTTGTTGTTTAGGTTGTTATGATAACTGGTGCTAGTTCTGGATTAGGTGAAGCTTTAGCTCATGTATTTTATGGTTGTGGTTGTAGACTTATTTTGATTGCAAGAAGAAGAGTAGAATTGGAGAGAGTAAAAAGTACTTTAATGGACAAACACTATGTACGTTTGTCACATTTTATTACATCGCATAATACATACGATGTTAGCAATAATATGTCTTGCAGACAGTTCCAACTCATCCACCTATAATTCTACCTTTGGATTTAACTGATATTAATTCCTTACAATCTGAAGTATCCAAGGTTTTAACGATACATGGAAGAATTGATATTTTAATAAATAATGCTGGTATTTCATATCGAGGAGAAGTCATCAATACGAGTGTAGATGTGGATATTAAAGTAATGCTTATTAATTATTTTGCTCAAATTGCTTTAGCTAAAGGTAAACATAACAACTTATGCATACTTTATAAATCAATTTTATTATAATGCATAACATAACCTATATGTTCTTATAGCTGTTCTTCCATCCATGTTAAAACAACAATATGGACACATAGTGTGTATTAGCAGTGTACAGGGTAAAATTTCTATACCATACAGGTTGGTGTAATTTTTAATTTACATATTTCATTTAGAAAGTTGTTATATAACATGACACATTAGGTCTGCATATGCAGCATCCAAGCATGCATTACAAGCTTGGTGTGATGCGTGTAGAGCGGAGCTAGCTGAACAGAATATAAAAGTTACTGTTATTAATCCTGGATATATCAAGACTGCTTTGTCATTAAATGCTTTAACTGGAAATGGTGAAACATATGGAGGTTGGTTTATTTAATAGGTATACAAATATGCATTTTAGTCTTTATCAGTTTTTTTAAAAATGCAGTATGTTTGCAGTTATGGATCAGACTACTGAACAAGGTTACTCTCCAAAATATGTTGCTGAAAAGGTTTTAAAAGCAGTATTGAAGAAAGAAAAAGATGTAATTATTGCTCCCATTGCTCCAAAATCTGCTATATTATTACGTTCTTTATTTCCTTCATTGTACTTTTGGCTCATGGAAAAGCGTGCTAAAAAATTTGCAAAGGAAAAGTAACTAAGTAAATAAAATGAATGTAAATATCGCTTCATTCAAAAATAGTATAATAATATATGGAAGTAACTTTTATATTGCTATAAAGTAGTTATTTAAAATGGGGAATATTTATGATTTTTTTTTACTAAAGACATTAGAGATTGTAACTGCTAACTACCCTTCTTAATTCGATGATATTATGTTCATACCCTAAATCAGTATATTTTACCTACCAGTATGAAGCACTAAATAAAGGTGACTAGCAGACATTAGATTATAATTATATTTTATTTTTCATTTTTGTTACGATCATAAATTGTTAGTGAAACGCTAAAATGCTTTAGTATAATAAATTTAATGTGTAAGGATGTTATTAATTTATTAATAACAAAGTAACAAAAATTTTGTACAAAATAAATGCATATATGTGCTGTCATCAGCAGAAATCTTTAGCGCTTGTTATATTTACATCATGAAGTTTGTAATCATAAAATATACTTGTGCAATTTCTCCAAGATTATTTTTTGATATTCTTGTTTTATTACTATAGATATACTTGATGAAATTATATTTATGATTAAACTTTTGTGTGCGTGCTATTATGTAAAGAGATTACAATCTTTATTATCAAGGCAGTTTCAACATATATACTTCATACAAGGCAATGAAAGCTTATAATTCCATATGTCAAAGATATATTTTTTCAATAGGTATTTTAGTGTTTCAATTTTTATAAGAAATATATCATAAACATACAAAATTCTTATGTAGTGCATAATGACTAAAAATTAGTAATTAAAATTAATCAACTATAATGAATATTATAGAAACTCTAAAAAAATATGAATTTAAACGATATATAATTATCTAATTTCTCAGATACATGTGACTTTATTGAATTTATTATTAAGGAAATGTACTGCATATTAAAAATGACGTCAATACAGCATTGAAATCCCTTTTATTTGGACTAATAACTTCAACTTTGCATGTATACAAATGTCATATATATCAGAAAAATAAAGTCACGTAGCTGTATTTAAAATATGAGCTTCTTGAGCCATGTAATTGTTTCTTAAAAATCTTTTATAAAATTAAGGTTTCTTGCAGTATTAGTAACATTATGATTTATCATTTTGTAAATAAGGAAGGATTTTTCACAAATTTTTACATGTATTTTGATATATCTCACTATTGATTCATTTGGCAGAAAAGTTAAATTCAAAAATACAGTTGCATGTAATGTCATGTCTTGCATTGACATTGATTGCATAAAACTTTAAACTTGAAATTTGGCTTGAATTAATTCATTGTTACTTATAAACACTATATCATTTTGTGTTTTGTATTTTGTAAAATATGTATTTAATGCTGTACTTAAAAGAGAATTTATAACGTACTATGTACATATTTATTCATTAAACATTTTATAAATGTACATTAGGGTTCTTAGCATCCAAATGTTCTTATGCTCAGATATCAAAGATAATGTTTTCCTTGGAAATTGGAAATCAGAATTCGAATACTCAGGTGACTAGAACTTTTATTTGTTCTTATAATTCCAGTATCTAAATAATGCTATCAAATAGTAAACACTACATTATTTTATGTTATCAAAATATATAATATAAATTGGAGTTGCGTTTATTATCAAATTTAAAACTTTTTAAAGCATATGAAAGAAACTAATATGAAAATATAATTAACATACACAGTTATATGTTACAAGGGAGATCTGCATTATTGAGACATTTATATTTTCTGGAATGTCAGAACATCTAAATGTTTGACTCATAAAGGTATACGAATTCATATATATTGACTTACAACTGCTATGTTTGTTCTTAACTTGGTATATATTATCTCAGATACCCGAGTAGTCAAGATTTGGGTTTTAAGTAAGAGGCCTAATGCTCATATACAAACACGGAAATAATTCTTCATACAACAACAAGCTTCAAAGCAATCAAAAACATTTGATATATTATATCGTTGAACTTTTAGGATCTTTTATCATTTGTTTCAGGAATGTGAATAATGCTTTCTTTTTATGGGACAAAATGATGAAGCTTGATATACCTCTTTGAGTATTTTGTTTTGAGTAAAAGTAAAACATAATCGTTAAAATATTCTATTATTTAAACAACTTGGAGTATAGAATAACACTATCGCTTATAATCATCATGCACAGACACGGTCCTTCACTTTAATTCTGGTTTATTCCATAAAATGAAAAAGTCTAGGCAATATTCCTCTTTTCACATTGTGTTCTGTGCAATCTACCTATTTTATTTACAATCTAAAAATACACAATGCTACATTTAACTTCTCAGGTTTAAGGTTGCAATTTTGCATACTTATAAGAACACATTACTTTAGTTCCTTTGCATTATTTTTTAGTTTGTTTCGTGACAAAAATGAGTATAGTATAATCAGTAAATTATGGATTACAAAGCAGAAACATCTGCCAGTCTGAAGATAATGTCCAAAGATAAATGCAATTGTCAGGTGAGGATACACATTTTATGTATTACAAAGTCTCCACTGTATAAGCAAATGTGATATTGTGTTTCTCCTAATATAAAGAATCCTATACTAGGCCTTGCTTCTATTGTAGATGATATATCGCACGGCCCTTTTCTTGCTTCTTCAATTTAAAATTAAAGTATCATTCGTATTCAACAGTAATAGTTTCATTTAAAAGCTTGATAAATTCTCCACGCACTGATGCTAATGGCTGCAAGTGTAACAGTTGTATGAAGAATTCGTCTCCTCGTATCGTCCTTTCTCACAAGAAACGTCGGAAATGATGGAGCTAACATAGTTAACACTTCAGGGTGCGGTAGCTTACTCGTGTCTGTTTCTACTTGGTACTGACAGCACGGGTCAAATTGCCATGATAACGTATAAAGTCCACAAGTTATAAGAGATACAAAACCTAAAGTACCACAAATATATGGCCGATCATCCCATATAAGACCTGCGAATATTAGAAATAGACAATAATAATCATTATATCTATGACTAACACGGGAAAGGAACATCAACGTACCTGTGGCAATAGCTGCGAGGCCAGATAACGTTGCAGTTTTATGAAGACAATTTCCTACAGTTATCCATCTGGAGGTTTCATCTCCTAACTTTGATGGTTCAATAATAATTAATGTACATTCCGATTCAAGTGCTCTCTCTAACTCATATTCGAAAGTCTCATGAGCATTTTCACTGTCATATACTTCCCTAATAATTGCAACTTTTGAGTTATCATCTCTGTAAAGAAAATAATATAGTAATACAATGAATTTATATTGATATTATTTTTTAAATCCTTGTTTAAATGAAAGTTGCATAATAAGTTCATAAGAATGACTTAGAAAGAGTGACACACATACATCATACTATGTACACTGAACATATCTACTCATAAAATTATTTCGTAAGGTATGTACATACATATAAAATCATATGATTTTATACCTTTGAAGTTTATTGTGCACAAGGATTCATCAAAGATTTAAATCTGATATATGGCATCAGAGAACATATGAAGTAGAACGTTATGATCTCTTTTACCATTTGTTTCTTTTATGTTATGTAAGATGTCTGTTGGAGTTAACCAGATTAAGATTTGTTCGAACATAATATTCTTGTATATTTCTAAGAAAGAGTTATAATAGATATTTATAATACTATAATGTAGCATAAAATTATCTCATCATATTAACGTAGAAGGAAAATGTAGAAATTATTGAGAATAGTGCTGTAAAACTGTCAAAAAAATTTTAAGAATTAATATATTTTGTACCTTGTTACGATTCTTAATTATTTTTCCTAATACGATATTGTACGTATCATTATCTTGGAGTAAAAATATTCTGGATAATAAAATATTCACGGTTATTAATACAGATAAAAGGTTAATTTGTTATGTTCAAAGGGTTACGTTGGAGGTTAATATATATTTTACATTCAGTGGCACAATATGATAATAATATGTTATATGAACATACTCATGACTAATAAACATTACTTTTTGTATATAAAATTTAAAATAATGGAACCTACGAACCTGTCAACAGCTTTATCTACCATCTTTACAAGCAATCTTGTAGACGATGGAACAATACTCGTTCTGAACCTGAAACAAATTAGCGGATATAGAACCGGATGCACAAATCAGCTGATTGTCCTTAGCACGGACACGACTCAAGTAGTCCTTCGGATATTTAAAACTTTTATGCCACTGATACGTTCGAAATGAAAAATATCTGTACACTAATTTTGTTGAATAACGTTTTTAGCTTACTTCTCACTACAATATTAAACAAATCTAGAATAAACGTAAAGTGGTATGCTTTTATTTATCTATTTATATAAAACTTGGATAATCGGTACATTGCCAGCGATATTATATAGAAATTACCATTTTTTATGAAAATTTACTTATTCTCACCTTTTATATTTTCAGGTTCATCCATTTCATTGTTTCAAGATGTAACGGAAACTTTGTTCGATCAGTGTTCAATCCAAACGTATTAAATTTCTGGAACGATGTCGTATAACATTACTGTCGTATTTAAACAAGCACAACAATGACGAAGATGTTGTAATTTTGATTCGACATGTTATGTAAAAACGACGGAGGATAACATAACACAGTTACGCAACTTTCGGATGCTGCTTTCAGGTTATACCATTTACAAAGTTGATTAACGTATATTTTAAACATAAAACAATACGATCGATCTTATTAAACGAAATTATTTAAAATTTGTCGTTCGTAGGACGATAATACGAAGAAAAAAGTATAGATAAAAAACCATTATTTTGTTTCACATTTTCAATCGACCAATGGGACGGCGCGAATGTTGGCAAAATATGGCGGGTGCGCGGTAGAAGCTTCGGGAACCAATCAGCGCGCAAGGATAGCTCGATAGTTTGGCGAAGATCAAAGGGGAGGGTGAGGTGGCGCTCGGAACAGAGTGAAACGGTACATAGTGCGGGTCGCGAATGGATGTACGCGCGAGTTTCGTTCTGTCATGGATTTTACCGGTCGTCGTGTTCTAGCTGTGTCCAAGATTCGTCGTCGAACGCATCCTTGTGATCATCGCCATCGTCGTCGGCGTCGTCGGCGTCGTTCTCCTTGCTAGACTCTTTCGGTGCTCTCTATACCTTGGGTGGCATTTCGGTGCGTATACGTACGCGCGTTCCAGACGGATTTCTCGCTTGGCTTTCGCGTCTGCGCTTTGTCTTTCCTCGCTACATCAGGTGAAACGGAGAAGAAACGAGTGAGGAAGGGTGAAAGGGAGAGGGGGGGAGAGAGCGAGAAAGAGAGAGAGAGGGAGAGAGAGGTCTCTCCGTGACTCGATTCCACGTGCTTTCACGATAGCAGGCGTGAGAGATTCTCAAGTGACGGACGCGGTGGTATAGGAGTGGAAGGAGTAGAAGGGCGGGGCGGAGCAGAGGGGGGTTGGTCGGACTCTCTCTCTCTCTCTCTCTCTCTCTCTCTCTCTCTCTCTCTCTCTTTCTGTTCGAAGGTAGTAGAAGTGGGGGAGAGCCAGTACCGTGTCGACCTTAGGAATTGAGCGGTCGTTTCGTTGCATCGCGTTTAGTGCGTGTCCGTCAGTGCGCGAGTCAATGACGTCGTCGTGAACGCGCGAGAACGCGCGTGCTCGTGCGACGACGCGCGTTTCCCGCGACGTCGAGAGAGAGAGAGAGAGAGAGAGAGAGAGAGAGAGAGAGACGGAGAGAGTGTGTGTGTGTGTGAAAAAAGGGAAGAAGAAGAAGGAGAGAAGAAAGAAGGAAATCAAGTTAGAGGCGTCGTCGAGTCGCATTCGATGGGCGACAACACGTTGTGGAGTTTGAATTGGGACGGACGGAAGACAAGACTCGTCTTGCGTGCATCTTGAGAATCTCAAGATTCTTTGAAGATTACGTCCCTCCTCCTTCGGTGTGCTTCTTCAGGATTTCAAGCGAAAGGGAAGGAGAAAGAACGAGTTGGCATTTCGAGACGTGCCGAAGTGATTTCAGACGTAGGTTAGGGGCGGTGTTTTCAAGAGGTGGTGAGGAAGAGACGCGAACTTGTCGCGGAATCTCGACGTTCGTATCGCGAGACGATCGGAGGAAAGCGAAAGGAGGCGGAAGAAGTGAAGAGAGAAGAAAGAGAAGAGAGAGAGAAGAGAGAGAGAGAGAGAGAGAGAGAGAGAGAGAGAGAGAGAGAGAGAAGTTAAGGAAGAAAGAAAATAAAGGAAAGAAGAAGAGAGTTTCGAATGCGCGGCAAATGAATTGAACGATGTCATTCGATTATTTGTTTCCGTTATCGTTGTTGTTTTTATCGTCCGATAATTGTCCTCGTCGATAAGTGAGCGAGCGAACGAGCGCGCGCGCGACCAGCAGCAGCAGTGTGTCGCGATGTCGGCCGGCACGACCAGCGTCGTGCGTGTTACCGGCGCCGAGTGCAGGAAGTTTGCACCGAACATATTCAACAAGAGCAAGTGCAGCAGCTGCTTCAAACAGAAAGAGGAGCACAGCGCGGAGGCTCTGGAATGCAACAGGGTGAGTTTTCCTTGATGGACTCTGTTCTCTCTCTCTCTTTCTCTCCCCCTATGCGTCTATCTCTTTACTTCTATCTCCTTTCCTCTCTCCGTCCTTCTTTCTCACGCGCGTCCTCTCTC
>JAIFRP010000046.1:166352-177483 GCA_032403825.1 Odynerus spinipes | reverse complement strand
CCCGGCTCTACCCTACGGAGAGGAAAGAAGGACGAAAGGCTCCGTTCTCGATCGCGATGAATCGATTTGCCGTCTTCGTTTCGAGAACGATTTTAAGGTCAGTGGAATTCGTTAGAGCTTTGTAACGGAGTTCTCGGCGAGTACTTTGTTCCGCGGGAATGCGCGCACGCTACTGTGTCCCCTGTATAATTCGATTCGACCCGATCAATTGACCTTCGTAATCCCTCGCGATCCTGCGCTCTTGCCCGGTCAACAATTGATATTGGCCATTGGCGGAATTAAACATTTAATGACTTTATCATCGTCGTTCGTTGCACTCTCGAACGTATCCTTCGATTCGGCTATCCTCGCGCCGCTTGTTTACGCTTCGTTGACCTAAAAGAGACGGTCTTCCTCGACGTATCAAAAACGTGTCAAAAGGTAGGCAACCTAATACGACGTTCGACTAATTACGATTGCAATCTCGTATAGAGGCCATGTGCCTCTCTTTTTGGAACAGTTTTTGAATGGTTCCGCCAGTCGCGCACGTCTCTTCGATATTAATTATTATTTTAAGCGATACTCCGTTTCTCTACATCACTGCATATGAATCCTGTCCCGGAAGTCGTGTACGCGTATGAATGCGAATAGGCGAGATTAATATTCCGTGTGGATGTTAGAGAGGAATTCGAATATATCGCGTTCTGTTCTTAAGTAGTCCCGTGTCTCGTTAAAGCGGTCGATAATTCGATTAAAAGAAATCGGCTTTGGTATTACCACTTCCCGTCATTTCCTGGCAACTTTTACTATCCTCAAACGCGATATTTAACATGAAATTATTCTTCATTCTTGCTCGCTAACAAATCCAATTGTCGAGCTAACGTAACGCTCGCACACGCCAGTGCTAACGGTATCTCCAACAAGCGTTACCATACGTACCGCTTTGGTATTCGTGCTAGCACGCTACCGAACACTTCGATTGTTTTCCCTTATCCATTTTCAGTTCTCTTATGGCGATAGATCGGTGTAATGACCGGTGGGGTAACGAGCGATCGGCGCGGCGTGCGAAAGTACCCTCCGCTTTTTCTTCAATCTATCTTATAGTCTCGTACAGGATTACAGCGTCTTAAATGCTCCGAGTAATTACAATCTCGTCTGAGCTGTAATGTTTCACGACTCGGATCGCGTACGTTCGCAGTCGATGTATACATATCTAACTGTACTTATTGCAAATCGGCGGAAAAGCATGCGTGGTAGAAAATAACGGTCTTCGATCTACGATCTTGCAAAAGATATGAAAAACGATAGGAACGTTGGTGTATCGGTTTCGTAACGGTTTCGGTTGTAATATCGGTAAACGCATACCGTCGTGGTTGGAAATAAAACATGGAGAGGATCGAGCGTGCTTCCGCGGTAATTTCTTTATAAAAAAAGACCGTTTCGATTCTTTCATAATGAATCGACGGAATGATCCTTGAAGTTTTTCGAAAGAATATTGAAATATGTCGATGAATGATTTTGTTTTTCATTTAAAGTTCGGTCACGATCAAAATTAAAGCACACTTTTAAATACGATTCCTCGGGAAACGGAGCACAGCGATACGAGTCGCGAATCGAATCGAAGTCCGGCAAAGTTAACCGCGTACTTATCGCGAACGCGCACTTGGAATTTCTATTCACGGCCGACCATGAAATCGAAAACTTTGGCTTTGTCAGCGCTCGAAGAAAGTCTTACGAAAATGGCACTCAATGGCGATTGTTTTCTCCTTGCTCTCTCGTGTCATCGCGAAATCATTGTTATTCGTGGTTCGTCGTACGAAAGTAAAGGAGAAACCTCCTCTTGGAAACTTTCGATTTTAGTGCATCTAAGAAATTCCTCTTTACGAACGTTTTTTTTCTCGCTAGCGTATAGCCACGAAGTAGTCGGAGGAAAGAATGATCGCATAACGGCGAATACTTTCGAAACCTACTAATTCGAACTTTTCCACGAATTCTCGTATTTCAATTATGTACAATAATGTCGAGCGTCTAACGTCGTTCGATTACAAAATAGATCGGGTCGTGATCGAGAAATGAGCAGAATCTCCATCGGGTTTCCTCCTCTACTTTCTATCGATCTATCGATAATTACAGCTCCAATAGATTTCCTTGTAGCATAAACTTTAATATATGGTAAGATCGTAGGTATCACGGGATTACAAAATCGTTCCCGTTCGAGGCGAGTGAAATCATTAAAAGCCGATCAACGAGGATACTTTTGTGCAAGAAAGCGGACGAGTATGAAGAGAGAGAGAGAGAGAGAGGGAGAGAGAGAGAGAGAGAGAGACAAGGAGAATCGACACTTTCTTCGATCTTTGAAGAGCCGAAAGACGGCTCTCTTTTTCGCTTGACTATCGTATACCTGTTATATTGCCTTGGGCGAGCACGAAGCTCGCGGAGGGCTACTCCCGTAAGCCAGTCATTGCCGACAAGTGTACATCACGACGTTATTTAACCTATCAGTATGTTCACCCATGTTCACTGACATATGTACGTACCTACTTATTCTTTACGCAGAAACGTATTCGCATAAACTCTCGAGTACCTCCTTGTATTTGGTTACGTCACATCCTTTTTCCTCAAGCTCTCGAGATCGCTAATAACATAATAATTTCTTCGGCCTTGAGGAGGCATTCGAAAAAATGCAGCCGACATCTTCTCGCCGAATTGACTTCGATCTTTTCGAACAGTAAAGGAGACGTAATACGTAACGTACGCGCGTTACAGTGGGGCGTTTACTACGGCGTTTATGTTTCGTGGAAGAATTCTTACAACACGGATATTTTGCTGAAGCGACGAATTAAAAAAAGAAAATGCCGATTCAGAGCTACGCGTACGCGAACAAGAGAAAAGGAGGTTGGTTGACCTTAAAAAGAAAGGAAAGAAAACATACCGAAGTATACGTAAGTAGTTTGTAACGCGGTCGTAACATTTTCCACGAATACATCGCGTGTACGATAAAGAAACGCGCTTTTTACGTTCGAGCATTTTATGTATTTTTTTCTTGCGTTTTCGAAGAATCGGTCAATAAAAAGAGTATGATTTTAATGACGATCTCTGAATGGTCGCGTCGTAGTAGAACGCGATTGAATACGCATAAGAGAATACAACAGCGGCATATAGTGTCGCGATTAACCCTTTTCGCTTTGTCAGAGAATGCGGAGAAAACGAGGAGTAAACGTTGAAGTGTAAGGCGCGATAATGAGCATTGATTTCCAACGGAATTTAAACGTCATACAAAGAGAGAGAAAGAGAGAGAGAGAGAGAGAGAGAGAGAGAGAGAGAGAGAGAGAAGGGAAGAATAGTTTTGTAATGTGTAAGAGCTCGCAGTGTGCGAGGCGTTCCGTTCCCATCCCATTTTTATTCTCGATAACTGCACGATTCTCACCTCCAGTCCGGAGGCTTGTTAGCGATTTGCGTGGCAACAACAATGGCCGACAAAAGTCTCTAGGTGATTACGGTACGCTCGTAGTAGCCTATCCTCCCCTCTCTCTCTCTCTCTCTCTCTCTCTCTCTTTCTTTTTAGCGACAGCAAAACAACTTGTTCGAACCCACGTCTTCGACCTCCGACGATCTCCTCTCTTGAGTAATTCTTTTAGAGTTCCTATAGCCGGCCCGTATGTTTGTCAGCGTTTGTGTGTACAGCTGCATCGCTATTGCGAAACGCGCACGAGAGGTAATAATCGGTGTAACGTAACGCGGAGGACGTAGGACGGAGGAGAAGAGAGAGGACCAGTGGGGGGTTCACGAGAGGAGAGCGGACTTCGCTTCTGACATAATCGCGGCTCCCGCGACTGATAATTTATGTGCACCAAGCGCCTTGCGAGCGATAAAAATTGCCCGATAAAACTTCTTATCTAACGTTCTACCGTTTTCCTCCTACGACTGTGCAAATTCTTCCTTCTCGTTCTTCTCGGCTCCTTCCCATTATAATAATATTCGCATTACGAGCGAAGAATCTCGAAACTGTTATTATTAGGTCAAGGCGTTACTTTGGACGTAACGAGGCTTATTAACGCGTCCCAGTTCTCTCGCTGGAACGAGAAAATGATCGCGGGAGAAGTGCGAATATAATATTTAATATAAAACAGGATATACGACGAGATCGTTATCGTTATATTATTAAATCGGAATACGCGTACACGCAGTTGTAATAACCGAGAACGAGCGAGTCGAATTTTTGTCTCTCTCTCTCTCTCTCTCTCTCTAGCGATCGTTCAGCGAGACTCGAAAAGAGACACAAAACTCAGGAACTCCGTGTGCGTATTCTTTTGAAGCGTTAATCCTCTCGTTGACCGATTTCACGCCACGATAACGTCGTTAACTTCAGGTTAGAGACAGGTTTTCAGTCTGCGGTGCGAGGATTCCGAGTGCGGATACCGGATGTGGGATATGCAGAGGACGAGACGCGTGGGATTCCTCCCGTGATGCATGCAAGTAAGTCTTCTTCGTGCGAATGGATGATCTCCTACAATTCCTCCGAGAAATGTCGTTATTTCGGAGGGAGTTAAACTTTACTGGAACGTAAAGTGCATACTGTAAATGTGTTATTTAGATCGGATCAGATTTTTTAATCCATTCTGCGGTGAAATCTAACGCAAAGCATATGCGACAGACGCAGATACTCAGTTATCTTGTTATTTGGACGTCTAAGTGCGCCAAAATCACACAAATACCGGAATTCCGAACATAGGCGCCTACAACAGCGAGAGGGTTAACCGACTATTGGTTCATGGTTCTTTCATCGTACCGAAAACAGAGTAGGAAACGTCCTTTCAGCTTCTACACTCAACCCAAACGGCTACCATTTCCAAAGAATATTTTATATCGTGCACTGAGTAAGTAATAACAATTTGAAGTCCGCGCGTCGCATACGTCCGAGGAAAGAATTAACACGCTTAACGGTATTCGCCCATTCGACGGGTATCGCCCACGACGACGCGTTCTGATTAGCTAACGAACTGACACGGCGACGAGGCAGACCTTTAATTGCCTTAATAAACGCCAACTCGGTCCTCGTTTTCCTTCGTTATGCGTCGCGCGAAGAAGGGTGGGAGGTAGAGGCGGTATACACCTACGAAATAACGAGATAACGAATTATCGACCTTATTAGATATTATTAATGGCGAATCCGGCGAATCTGGGTCGCGGATTGGAGCTTAAGGATCGGCAAGGACTAGCCTGAAAGTGTGTCAATGATGACCACGAGGAAGTGAGGCCAGGGCGATCGCGAATCCTCTCCCCTTTCTAACGTTTGCAAATTCTAGCCTTCGCAAGAGGAATCTGCAAACAATGGAAGGGGGATCTATGAAGTGAGAAAGAAGCGAAATTTTGACGAATATTTGGAGAGCTTCGAAAGGGAAGCGCGGTACCTCGTACGTACCTATCTAACTACGTGCGGTCGATTTAACCGGCGGAAGTTAATTGTTAGCGCCGACGAGTGACAGGAAATCATTGGAAACCGGATGGAAAGCGGTTAAACAGAGCGTATACTCTACTCGGCCGCGGTGCCGCGATCGACAGGCTCCCGATGCTACGAACGATCGATCGCGGATCTCGTATTATAACGTTTTCCATGTTATCACGACGAGTACGCGATGCGTTTATTCGGATTTGACCACTTTACTCTTGATTATTTTCTTCTTTCGGTCTGTTTTCTTCGTTTCTTTCTTTTTTCTTCTTCGATCAAGCCCGATTAACGCGGTAAGCGAACCGTGAAAGACGGTTTTCGAGATTCACGATGAAACTGCACGAAAGCTCTCCCGCCTTTCTCTTCTTACGAATCGGAGCACGCTCTTTCTCTACCTCCTCCACCTTGTCGTCGCTGGACGAGTAATTTTGCGAACCCGTTGACAAGAGTTTTGCGCGCACACTTTCCTTTTATATGGGTCGTCTCGATTAGGACGAACGTTTTCCCTCGGTAGCGCGTAGTAACGTGCCCGAACGTGTAGAAACTAGTTTGCCATTTCTTTTCATAGATTTATTTCCAGAGAGTTTAAGCCGAAGTACGACTCCTTTCAATTTCTGTCCTGCAATTTTGTTCTTTAGGTATGATATATATAACCAGAAACTCGTTTCGAAAGAACGTTTGCACAAGTTAACTTTGTACGTGGGTGTGCGTAAGTGGATCCATCAACGGAGACACGGGGACCACGTCGAACAATGTTCGCAGGAACGAAATGATCGCTCGTACGTAATTTCAGAGCTTAACTCTGTGTCACGTTCGAGGAGAAAAATTTCATACACCGAGTCCTCTTCTCTTTCGTCTTCTCTTTCGTAACAAGCGAAAGTTACGCGCGCTTCGGAGCTGCATTCGCGACGAATAATTTACTTTCTTATATTCCAAGATCCATCTTTAGAAGAATACAAATTTTTTTTTATCAGATTCGAGTCGTTTAATGTTTTATGTTTTCTTTCTGTTACAGGCCACCAGAAAAATTTCAAAATGCGGCTACCTCTTTGTCGCACCCGGCTGGGACTTTTCGAATCCTCTCAACCGGACGAAGGTTTGTCATTTCATTTATTACTGTTTTTTTACCATTTGGATCTTCTCAATTTTAAAAAGTATCGACTTAAAGTACCTCGTATCGATCACTTTTGTGTCGATGCCTTGGTTGTTATCGATAGTCCATGATCGAGAAAACGTGTTGCAAGATCGATCTTCAGTCTTGCAATTTTATCATTATCGTGAAAGTGAGGATAATCGTGCCTCTCGTGCATTTCCTTTTCCCCTTTTTTTTACCCCCTCTCTTTCTTTTCCCCACCTCCCGAGTATATCCACGCACTGTGTAAATGTCGCCCGCGCGGTCTAAGATTTGTTGGCATTTTTTCTTCTTTTTTTTCTTTAACGTGTATCAAAGTAACGAGCGGGGCAAGCGTTTTATGTAACACGCGAAAGAAATTACTACGTTTTACGAGCTCACCTCCGTACGTGGAAATTTTCTTCTTCCTCGGAGTGAAGAGGAGACGATATTTTTTTCCCCGAGTGGCAATAATGCGCGAGGTCTGCACTTGCACGTGCACGCGCGCACGATTAAATAAATTTAAATCGACTTCGGACACGCGTGACTTACGAACGGGTAACTCGTAAAAAACATTGCCGAGTTCACGTTATTATACGTAGGTACACCTCATATTTAATGCTCTTTTTGCACTTTCGACGACCGTTTCTTTGGCCGACGATTATTATTTAACATTAATTAAGCGATGGCTTATGTAACGGTAACTTAGCTTGACTTTTTAACTAAAAAAGGAACATTATTGCTTTTCGTCCAAGACGATTCGTTTAACGTTAGATTATTCTTTATTTGATCGACGGGAGACCGCGCCTAACGGAGAAGAACATTTCAAATCTCGGCCAATCAGCTCGCTGGAGAAAGTGAATAATTAGAATCCGCCTTAAGGCTTTAAAGGCCTTTGAAGTTTCGAACGACGAGCGCGGCGCGTAATGGCCGTTAATGCTCGGTACCGACTCCTTAATCAAGCGTATATCTCGTTAATTCATGCGCATGGTGTCGCCGCGCGCGAGAGGATTTTCTTCTTCGCGAAACATCGAGAAACGAAGCGTCGTTTCTTGCATTCCTCGCGATCTGCCTGTCTCTTCGTTCCTTCGTGAGTTCCTCGCGCTCGGGAATGAGTTACTTTACGAATGGAATCGTGCGCGCGATAAAGCGTCGATGAGCGATTTCCCGAGTTACTAAGCGCAATTTACTTAGCAACATACGCAAGATGCGCGACGTCGTCGTCTTCTTCGCGATATTTTTCTTCGAGTTGCTGCCGTTGCTGCTGCTGATGCCGCCATTGCTCTTCTCTCGCTGGCTGTTACCAATGGAAGAAAGTTCTATTTTTGCTTGCTGATGCTTAACGAGCGTGTGCCCAGCGTAATGACGACTCGTCGTCGCCTCGCGTACGCGCTCTCGTGCCGTGTACATGCGAGCCTGGCTTAAGCTCTCCCTCTCTCTCTCTCTCTCTCTCTCTCTCTCTCTCTCTCTCTATTTCTTCTTTTTCTTCTTATTATTCGTCTTCCTTCTCCCCTTCCTCTTCCTCCTTCTCTTCTTCTTCTTTTTCTTCTTCTTGGACTTCGTCGCTGCAGCCGTCGCAAAATGCATTTGCTTACGGCTCGCACCGCGGCGAGTGAGTGCACGGTGCCGTATAAAATGGCGCATTATTCGCGAGTTATGCCCCGTACGCATGCCGCTTCTCTTTTCTTCTTCTTCTTCCTCCTTCCTTTGTGCCGCCTTTCTTAAAGCAGCAGCAAGAGCAGCAGCAGCAGCAGCAGCAGCAGCAGCAGCAGCAGCAGCAGCAGCAGCAGCCCGAAGACGGCCCCCTTAGCTCGCATGGCTACGACTTTCTTTTCTCGTCTTTTCTTCCCTTTCCCCCTTCTCCCCCCTTCTCTTTCTCTTCTCTCCTACTTTGCTAATTTTCCTTCATTTTTCTTTCATTTATACGCTACGCGATGAACGCTAGCTTTCTCCGTATCTTTATTTAATCATTTTGAACAAGAACGCCCGGTGGTGAAGTTAAAAATTCGCACGGGGTAAAAGAGGTTCGAATTCGAGTTTAGAACGGCATATTTGTTCCTCTTTTTTTTACCGAATTAAAACAGGATCGCTTTCACTACTGGATCTGCTTTCTTATGCCTTCTGGGGTACACACTGTGCGAAGTTCCTTAATGGGGAAGTTCATGCGCGTCGACCTCGACTTCGCCTCGCTTTCCATTATCGGTATGCCTGGAGATCGGTAATCGGAGCCATCTTTCCATTATCCAAAGTTATGCGAACGTCATGAGAAGAGTGAAATATTATCCGAAAGCGAGCAAACGAATCGAGACACGAGGAATGATCTTCCGACTATGTACTACGTGACTCGAGGTATTACTCGGTCAATGATCTCCGGAAAGTGAAAATCCTGTGCGTTTTTAGAGCCTATTAGCGGGAATTTTATTCACTTTGTTGGCTTCAACGCGCCATCGTGTTAGTCATCCAACAATCCGATTATCGAATCACCCTGCGGGAAGATCGATACCTTTTATACACACTTGGATGCTTCGCGTTAGAACGCTCGACGAGATGATCTAGTCCGTTACGGGAACGATAAACTTGATTTTTTTATTTTAAAAGACCGAATGCAATGGGGATCACTGGTGACTCCCACTCAATTTTATAGATTTTTTTGAATCGCTTATATATGTATTGTTTATTAGTATTTATGAGCATGTAACTAATAGCACTAGGAGCGTAAGGTCCCGTCGTACAGAGAAAGAAGATCGAATTCGATCGTGAGGTAATTTGATCGTGAAAAAAAAAAAAGAGAAAGATCGAAGAAGAATCGGACAAGGGATATCGCTCTCTACGACGGTGGTTTTCTTTTCTCACAATGACCGACGTTCTTGCGACAAGTTTCGAAGGATCGTCATTACGTTCCCGATAAACGAGCCCCATACAATACAAGCTAGGCAAGTATGTACCGAGCGTGCAAACAGAGAAAACATACACCGGGGCTTACTCAAATAGAACGATTTCGCGATAAAAAAAGAAGCAGGAGCAGCTCTACTGCGCCCGTTTTGTCCTTTTTGTCGTGAAACTCGTAACGGTCAACCTGGTTTACATTTCGTGAATTGTTTTCTTGTTAATCGTGCTTTACGAGGATCGCAAACTCGGATTTAATCGATATCGTTCGGTGCTCCGCAAAAACGTTGGGTCTATGCCTTGATTCGTGTACTTTTTAAACGACGCTTCGTCTCGTCGTACCCACGAAGTACCGTTTTCTACGTTGATACGATAAATAAAGGAAGAAGAGACGCGGAGAGAAAAAGACATTTTATCGGTGTTGGTTGACACCTGTATCAGAAATAAAAATGGACCGCGAATGGGCGGTCTAAAAAATCTCTCTCGCACACGTACATTCAACCGTAGTACTTCGCGCTCGACTCACCGCGAAATCCGTGTGAACGAACTGCCGTGAGAACGAGAAAAAAGAATCGTGCTTCGAAGTCGTAAGGAGAACGCTGCCACATGGTGCCCACTTGTAATAAAAGGAGCTGTGTCGAGCGGCGCTAAGGAGAAAGAGAGAGAGAGAGAGAGAGAGAGAGAGAGAGAGAGAGAGAGAGAGAGAGAGACTCGTTAGACGCATATTAAGGTCAACGTCCGGTAGGGCGCGAGCAAGAGACCTCGATTTTAAAATTCACTTTCGTCATCGCGATAGCCCTCCTTCGGCTTGTGTCAGGTGCATTTCATGGCGCGATGACAACGAACGAGCTAATAAAATATCATTAGCAATTTTATAGCGATGGAACAATTTTCGTATCTTATTTAAGATAAAGTTAACAAGTCTTTGAAATTTTGCAAATAACAAACACGAAATTAAGGGATCAAAGAATCACGATTTTGTAACGTTTGAACGGAGCAGACGACGATAACGGAGACTGCGACAAGATTTCACACCTCGGCTGCCGGGATCAAATATCTTTCGCAACGTAGACTTTCTCGGACGTCTCTTTCTCTTTCGATATTTAAGGACGTTCTCTCTCTCTCTCTCTCTCTCTTTCTCCTTCTCTCTCCGTGTACCACTTCGTGGCTTCTCGGTTCGCGGATCTATCGATCCGTACAAAATCGTTTCGAAACGATCGGGCGAGCATACTCGACGCTTTCTTCTTTCTTTCCTTCTTCGTTAACCTATCGGTTTGTTTGGAGCAAGCGTTGTGAAAGAATCGGCAAGTCAAAAAAGCCGTCTCTCTCTCTCTCTCTCTCTCTCACTGTATCTATTTATCTATCTATCCATCCATCTATCTACCTATCTGTCTTCTTCTCTCCCCCTTTCGCTCTCGTTAATCGAGAATTGGCAGGTGTTTCGTGCACGTATAAAAACCGGGGCGTTAGCCGCCACGGAAGATGATAATTTAGCACCGACTCGCTGGCACAGCCGCTTTGCAAGATGTTTTAATTAATATGCGCCGCTCAAAGTCGGTCGAGGTCGTGCTCTTGAAGATACGAAGAAGCTCGATCGATCGGCCGATCGATCGAGATGGGGGGACAGAAAGAGAGGTCGCCGATTAAATTGTACATACATATCCACGTACGATTTATATTAATTTGGATCGAGTAACGGTGAATAC
>JAIFRP010000046.1:158852-161352 GCA_032403825.1 Odynerus spinipes | reverse complement strand
CTATGTTTCAGACGATACACGATCTCGTCTTTAATTGGTACTCCATCGTCGTCGCGATTCTTCAGCAGTCGCGCGTTCGTGGTCACGGTTAGCGAAAGAGAAGAGAGCAAGAGAGATGGAGAGCATCTTACGAGAAATGATCTGCATGGAGAGTTATACGAGTTAGCACGAGGAAGCTGTCGGCAAGAAGGTCGTAACGGAAGCAAGATAAATGCGTCCGCGGCACGCATAGCCCTTGATACATCGTCTAGTTTACACTTACACGCTTGCGAGCTATCGATTCCACAGCCGTAGCGAAAGAAATCGAATTGGTGTTAAATTTTTCCTCTCGACCGATGCTCTTTGTCGTTCTTAGAATATTCATTTAAAAAATTTCTCTTTTCGTAGTAACTTGAAATGTATAAAAGACGCTTCTTTAAAAATGAAGATAGGACAAATTTATTTGATAAAAAATAAAAAGAAGAATCGATTACACACGTAGGTTCGTTTATGAAACACTAGGCAGGTCTACGAACTCGCGGCACCGTCCTACTCGTCTCGTTTCAATCCACGGCATTGTCCTCGCGGCGCGAGCAGCAATGTAGCAACGTCACCGAAGGAAGAAACATAGCATTGTGTCAAGGATTTATTAGACACCCTCTTGGACAAAGGTTTGTCACAGCAAATTATGATACGCGAAGGCACTCGCCCCTCTTCTTGCGCGGAACGTGTACAAGTACGGCTTACTCGAGAAAGTGAGCCTCCAATTATCACCTTTCTAGTTCTCCTCCGAATGCGAACCCGTTTTAGTTTTTCTTCCTTCGATATGATACACGTCGTCGGTTTCTGCTTCTCTTTCTGCTCGAGTTTGAAAGAGGCGAGTCGTACACGCGTCTTTTCTCGTCGAGTGAAAACGCGTTGGAAAACGAAGGGAGGATGAGTTTCCGGTATTCCTCTACACCTCCTTTACAGCTACGAGTCTAGCAAAACCTGAAGGATCTACTTTCGACGCCACGATTTCACTTAATCGCAAAGAACGTCGCAGTGAAGTTGTCGCAAAGAATATCTTGTATTGCGAATGTTTTTTTCTTTCTTTTTTCTTACGAGAAAGAGAAAAAGAGAATGTTGCTTTTTAACCGACTTCGAAAAGACGGAGGTTACTAAATTCGTAAGTGAACTATGTCGCTTTTTTTTTATGTCCGGGCACTACTCCTAGACGGATGGACCGATCGGGATGAAATTTTTTCCACCTTGTAGATTGTGGTCTCCCATTGGTCCCGTTTGCAAAAAATATTTGATACCTCTATTGTTAACAAAGTTATTTAAGAAAAAACGATTTTTGTTTGTCCGGGCACTACTCCTAGACGGATGGACCGATCGAGATGAAATTTGTTTAATCTGATAGTTTTTAGTTTCCCATTGGTCCCGTTCCGAATAAATTTTTCGATACCTTCATTATTTGCAAAGTTATTGCAAAAATATCGATTTTTGAAGTGAAACTTTTTATGGCACGGGGTGAGCCTAAAACGACACGAAAATGCGTAACGATAAACAAATGAGAATCACGTTTGTAAGAGTGGAGTAAGGCTGCTAGCGCGTTACTCACTTTCGTGTCTTGAGAAAAACGTTAAGAGTGTGTTTGTTTGTTTGCCGGGCACTACTCCTAAACGGATGAATCGATCGGGATGAAATTTTTTTAATCTAATAGTTTTTAGGCACGACCGCAGGGAGTTCCTTATGATCTCGATAGAGCAAAAAGTGTAACATTCTATTATCTCCGAAACTATTCGAGATATCTGAAAACCCTTTTGGATCTTTACGTTTCATTACAAAATCTAAATGTATGTGTGTGTGCGCGCGCGCGCGTGTGTATCCACTCCTCAGTCAAAACGGCTGGACGAATCGAGTTGAAATTTAGATAAAAAATCAGGATGCATCCAACTTGGATACACTTACAATTTCGGTTCGATTCGACTCTCGGTTACAAAATGGCGTGCGTTTAAAAAACTAAAACATTCATAAAAAAGGTGCGACGCCGCGTTTCGCGTCGCTTGTCGGTAGTTGTGTTTTCTAGAGACGGGATTCTCTACGGGAAGGGTGCTGGCAGCTCTCAGAGAATGCCAGGATCGGTCGGATGACCAGAGGGAGCGAACAACCACGTATATGAATATAATAAGATTTATTAATTAAAGGAATATTAAAATGGTTAATAGAAAGAATACTTAATTACGCAAACGATACTATGAATGCGGTGCGTTAGCTAATCTACTTCTAATACTAACGGTGCGTTAGCTAATCTACTTTTAATACTAACGGTACGGACAGCGATCGGGGGCTCGCTGTATGAAAACGTATAGCGATCAATATTCGCTCTGGAATAGGTTTCGGATAGCGATCCGGATTCGTTCGGGATCAGGTACCGGTAGCGATCAGGATTCGTTCTGGACAGGTTGCATCTTAGTGCACAGGAAGTCGGATGCTCGTTCGATGCTCAACACGCATCGGCGGAGCGGGGACCTGA
>JAIFRP010000046.1:102715-121977 GCA_032403825.1 Odynerus spinipes | reverse complement strand
CGATTTACCCGCGGAAAACGTACTGAACACCAAGAAGGGTTGGCTGATGAAGCAAGGTTTAAATAAGGTGAATACTCTGAAAGTTTCGTCGACTTCGGACGAAAGCGGACGAACTTTTTTGACACGCTCGATTTCTCTCTTCCCAGGAGTGGAACAAGCATTGGTTCGTTTTACGAGGTTGTGGCCTGATGTACTATAGAGATCCCTGCGCGGAGGACAAGGGCATCATGGATGGCGTTATAGACTTGAATACCGTTACCGCGGTTACACCATTGCAGGTCGCAAGAAATTATGGATTTCAGACCGTGGTAAGATGCAACTGGAAAATTATACCCGAGCGATGCTTCGAAATAACTTTTTGTTAATGCGAATAGAAAGAGCGTATACTTACTATGAAAGATTTGTACGAATGCATTTTGAATGATAACTTGTGATTTTCTTAATGCAGGCTTGGGACGAGAGAGGTACGACCGTGCTGTCCGCGGTAACGGCCGGTATTAGATCCAGTTGGATGTCGGCTATTAGAAGAGCAGCTAATCTGCCTGATCCCGATAGCAACGGTGAATCGCTCCCAATATGCTCGGATAATCAACAAGACGTTAATCCTCAATCGCCAACGACGTAAGCGATCTCCCGTTCTACAAACGTCTCTTTTCTTTCTTTCTTTCTTTCTTTCTTTCTTCCTTCCTTCTTGTATAAAAAGAACTTTTTACCTTTATTGTTTTTAATAAAAGGTCTATCACCGATCGCGAAAGAGATTCGGTGATTCCTCCGACGTCGGTTACACCACGATCCGTTCTATTTTCCTCCGACGAAGAATACAGAACCGCCTCGGAGGGTGGACGAAGAGAATCCGGTGACTGGTCGGAAATGCCAGTCTCGCCGCCCCTTATAAGAAACAACGATTGGTCGTTGCCTTTGAAGGGTTCGAATTGGTCGGACACGACGAATCACGAATGGTCAGAATTACCACCGTCCCCACCGTTGACGAGAACGGCACTGTCCAGGGTGAAAGCCAGATCCCGATCGAGTTCGAGATCACGCGTGTATAAGAGGAGTCGGAGCTCACCGCCGAGTTCTCGACGGAGTACTCTGGACAGCGTCAGGTCGGAGGACCTTATGATGGCCTGCTGCGAGTTGGGAGAAGACGAGGAGCAAGGCAACGGGCACGCACAGAACAACGGTCGTCTCTCCGATTCCAACGACAGTCCTTTGATCGTCGAACTCTTGGAAAACCAGGTCTCTCTGTTACGCGACCGGCTCGATCAAAATCAGTCTCATCCCAGCGCGCTACTAGTCATCGTCGAGCGTCAGGAGAACGAGATAGAGAGTTTGAATTCTCAGTTAAAGACAGCGCGGCTGGACGTGGCGAGTGCAGAAAAGGAGTTGTCTAGACTGAGGCAGCAGAAGGCAGAGGCGGCTATCAGGGAAAAACAGGTGGAAGAATTGCTCGGCACGATACAGAGAACGGAACAACAGAGGAATAAGGATCTCGACGATTTGGAAAAGATGAAGAAAGCTTACACGAGGGAGAAGGAGATGTTGGAATGCAAATTGTTGGAAACCGAGGCTATTCTTAGAGAGACGAGCGAACGTTGCGAAATGCTTACGAACGAGCTGACTTCGAGCCACAGAAACGTCGAGCATTTGCAAGGGGAGATGCAAGCGCTTAGCGATAGACTTTCTCAAGGTTGTGTTTCTTCTTCCTTGCACGTTCGAGCGTCCTATCCTTTCTTACGTTCTTCTTTCCGTGCTTACTTTAGGTATCGAAGAAAACGAACGACTGTACAATAGAGTGAGAGAGCTGGAAGAGAAGGGTGTTCTTTCCGTTTCGCGAGAAAGAGGCAGAAGCTTCGATTCTCTGAGCGATCTGACCAATATCGATCTGGATATGGATCTCAATGCGTTGGATAAGGAGAGGTAATACAAATATTCTATCTACCTCGCGTATCGTTCAGTTCGTCTTGGACTAACGCTTTTAATAATTTTTTACAGGATCGTAGAGGAGTACGAGGAGTTGCGAGGTCGATTCGAGAAGGCTATCTCCGAGATACGTGCGATGCGCAAAGAATTGCGCGAAGCGCATTCGACGCAGGATGCATTGGAATTGGAGATATTTGCCTATAAACAGGACGCGATCAGCGTGAGCGAGACGAATCAGGCTCAGGTTCAGTTGATGGCCGCTCGCATCCAAGACCTAACGAACAAACTCGCAGCGAGCGAGAAGCAAGTCAGGACGCTGAAGCAAAAATTGACGAAGGCGGAGAGCAGAGACAAGAGGCGATCGCTCTCGTTGAAGGGAAGGGAATCTTTTCAGATATCTCAGGAAATGGAGGATAAGCTATTGGACTTGGAGAACAAGATTCGCGCTATCGAGCAAGGTAAGAGCGCTTGTGCGCCGATCACGAGCGGTACCAGTTCGAAGGAGTCGAGTCCTAACTCGAAGAAGGAGAAGAGAAAGGAGGGTAAAAATTTGGATCGTGGGAGATTGCGACGAAAATCGTTGGACAGCGCGACCAGTTCGGAACCGATGAAGGTGTTGATCAGACTGAGCACGTTGGAGACGAAAGTCGCCAGCGTTGCCGAGAATATGGCCAGCGACGCGGAGAAAGACTCGAGCGAGTGCAGCGAGGTAAGCGCGACGAGTTCGGTCGGCAACGAGCTGCCCCTGGAGTTTCTCTCGAGATTGAGGAAATTGGAGAGAGTCGTTTGGAAATCGAAGCGACGATTGGAGAGATGCTTAGGCTCGACGCAGACGGAGGACAAGGCGGAGAAATGCTTACGCGAGGTGAACGATATACTGGATTCGTGCTTGGACTGTAAGAAAGGCCAAGTCAGTGCTCAAATCAGCGAGTCAGTAGGGGTAGTGGTATGTAGACTAGAGGCTATACTTAAGGATAAGCTAAGCGAACTCACGAAGAGACGGCAGACGCTCGCGCAGAACGATCGATTGGACGAGAGGGAGAAAATCAAGCTGATCGCCGAAAGGATAGCCTTTGAGTCCGTGATCCTTGGACGGCTGAAGCGTGCGATCGGTGGTACCTTCGAGAGAAGCGCCGTTTTTAGTGAATTGCTCGAAACTAGTCAGCTTGCCTCAAGCTTAAAGCATAAGATTCATGGAACTAAGCCCAAAACGTACCAAAATGCAAGTTACATTCAGTATCTTACTAAAGTCTTAGCTAATAGGTTAGTACTCGTAGGAGGTGTTCTCCCAGCTAAGGGAGAGTCGTCGTCGTCGTCGTCGTCGTCGTCGTCGTCGTCGTCGTCGTCGTCGTCGTCGTCGTCGCCGTCGTCTTCTTCGTCGGAAGAGATTTCCACTGCTCGAAGCGAGAGCTTGAATTTCTTGTTGGAAAGGCAAAAGGAACTCGAGGAGATCGTCCGACGATACAAAGAAACGAAACTGAGGCAGCTCGGCGAGGCCCTGGCGATCGAGACGTTGAATCTCTCGGATCAGGAGGACGTGGTGAAACAGATCAACGTCTCGAACAAAAAGTTACTCGAGGATAAACGAATCCGAGAAGCTTGGGCTCTCGCTCAAGAGACCGTCAGCAAGGAACTCGTGCAAAGCGAGGTGTCCCGCGTTATACTACACTGCGCTCAGGTTTACGAGCAAGGTATCACTTCCATCGTCGACTCTACCTTCGACTTCAGCGACGCCGGATGCGTTAGCCTGGAGAGCTGGGCGGACGAGACGCGGGCGAAGCTACGCCAGGAGATTGAGCTCTCGGTGCAAGAGCTCTTGGAAGTTTACGAAGAGTGTCTTCGGACGATGAAGAAGAACAAGACGCTCGTGAACTTGGAGTACGATTCTCGTCGATCGTTGATGGATTACGCTGACGTGATCGCGCACAAAGCTTTAATAGATGCCAGGATCGCTCTTCTCCGGAGGAACACGATACCGTCGACGTTTCTCCATGGAGAAACTTTTGTATCTAGTCTTATTCGAAACGAAGACCTTCTATACCGCTTGTCCGTCGACGATAACGACGATAACGAAAACGAGGGCGACTTTGGTAAAGCGGGTAACGATCCCGTCCTCGAGGCGGAGTTCAATTATCTTTATCGACAATTCGCCGAGGAGTGCGAGGAGAGAATATCCGGCAGGCACGAGTCGAAGGAACAATATAAAGCGATAGGCCAGAATTTAGGATATCTCGAGGAAGACGTGAGCGAGCTCGCTAAAGCTATAAAAGAAAGAGCGGGTGGCGGCGAGTCGATGAACAAAATGTTCTGTCAATTGGAACGTTCGAGCGGTGCCGTGTCCGATTGGTCGAGCATTTGCGACAAGTGCTCTCACTTGCGCGAGCAGATCAAGAAACTCACGGATTACGTTAACCGTATGTCCTGCGATCAGTGCGACGAGTTGCAAGAAATCATAAAGAGGCTAACGGTTCGACACGAGGAGGAACTGGAAACGCTCAAGCGGAATCAGGAGCAGGACATAATGGAGATTAAGGGTGAACTCGATAATCAAAGACAATCGCTCACGACCCAGTACGAGCACGAAGCGGCCAATCTACGGGAAAGAGCTAGAAAGTTGGAATACAGATTGAACGCGATGGATTCCGAACATTCCGCTCACGTTAACGAGCTACGCGCGGCTTATCAAAGATCGATAAGCGCCGAATTGGATACGGACGCCGAGACGAGGAAAAGATACAAGGAAGAGATCAAGCAGCTTAGGGCACTTTGCGAGAAAGGATTGCTGGCCATGGAGAACTCTCACCGGCGTATCATTTCAGAAATGGAGGAGAAGCATCGGCAGGAACTGGAAAATTTGAGGGTCGAGAAGGAGCAAGCTCTCTCGGAAGAGACGCAGGCGACGTTGGCCGCTTTGGACGCCATGAGAAAGGCTCACGAGCACGAGGTACAGAAAGAGATCGCTAAGTTTAAGCAGGAATTCCTAAAACAGATGCAAGCTCGGGAGGACATCGGTGTACTGCACAAGGAGCACGAGTATGTAACCAAAATGTTTTTGTAACTCTTCTCTTATTATGAATTTCCCTTTCTCTCATTAAAAATGTCGATGCTTTTTTTTAGGGAAGAAATGGAAGAAATAAAGCAAGAGATTCTTTCGTTGTCCGCGAAATATTCTTCGAAGTGCGTGGAGTCGGCTGCCTTGGAGGAGAAAGTAGGTAATCTAACGAAGCAACTCGCGCAAGCGCAACAACATATAATGCAGCTAGATGCAAGAAATAAACAATTGAGAGCGCACCTATTGGTAGAATGCAGCGATGCCGGTATCAACGACACCATACAGATCTTAAGAAGCGGAGTAAATGACACTGTCGAATCGAGGGAGGAAATTCATAAGCTACCACAGCAAATAAAAGTACGTACGAGTTAGGCGAGCTATCGATTCGATATCACCCGCGGAAAGTAGACATGGTTAACCACCGTATAATTATTATAATTATTATAATATCATTAACTCCGCTACGATTACACCTTATGGTATTTCTTCGGGGGACGGGAGTAATTTGTCACTGCGGCTCGAGCCGATACCCTAAGGTGTAATTATGTGTCATTTAGCTAACATCGATTTCTAGCCAGCCGTCGATTCGCATTAGCCATACTGACGCATATTTTCGATATTTCACTAACAGCATGGGGACACCCTTCGTGATACGACCGGTGTGCCACAGAAATCTTCTTCGTCACTAAATACCTCGCCGGCGTACTCACCGCAACGTGTAAGAAATAATCACGAGTCGATGCAAGAAACGAGCGAGGAGCAGACATTAACAACGAGCGAACGCCCAAAAAGCTCCTTATCCACGCTTCAAAAGTCCCTCTCGGCGGATAAACCGAGCAGCTTCTCCTACAAGCTCGAGCGAATAAAATCCATATCGTTGCCTTACTCGAATAATTTAGTTAGGCCGGGGAGTAGTTTCGCTATTTCGCCGCACGATAGAAAAGATACGATCGTAACGCAAAAGAACGAAGAACATAATGGTGGTATAGCCTCGCCATTATGGGACAGCTTAAGACCGAGGAGCGGATTGCCCCATCAATATCAAGGTACAGAAGAGAGGTAAACGGAAACGCGTCAAAGCGTCTCCGTGGTGGTGGATATGCATCTTTATTATTCGGATAAAAAGTGCTAAAGTGCTTTCTTACAAAATAGAGTCCGCATTCGTTGTGCACACCCGTTACATTGATCAATGTTCATCGTATCGACCAAGTCGAATCGCTTTTCTTTGTGGTACTGTTATGCCCGGTGATCTTTTTACGATCGTTTCGGGATACCTCGAGCATGCTAACAAAATCGGTCTTTGCTCTTCTAACAGATTTTTTTCCTTTTTTTCCTTTTCTTTTTTTCCTTTTCTTCCTTCTTCTTCTTCTTCTTCTTCTCAAGCGATCTACGTATTTTTACGAAAGCGATGCCGTTGCTCTAATCGTTCTCTAACTGGTGCTTTATTAGAAATTATGCTCTGTGGTTGGTTCTCGTATGGAGGAAAGATTATAGGAAAAATTTAACTACGAAAAATCCAAATTCGTACTATTAACGTTATAACTTCTATATATTTATGAATCAAGTATCACCGTTAAGAAAAAAAAGGTTTTTACGAGTGTTTCAGGAAAAACCTTATACTTTGACATACTTTATTGTAAAAGGAAGATATGTGAAAAAGGAGTTGGACGGGTATGCATTTTTATATACATTTAAGTTTCTCGATGAGACGACACAAAAAGGATTTATTTATGTTTCATTCATTCTAACGCAAAGTTTGCACGAGCCTTGTGATATCGTTATTAAATATATACATATAAAATCACACCCGTGCGAACACATACATACATGTATGGTGTGTATGTTAAACGTCAAAGCATGAAAGTGATAATCGAGTTATAACCGAAGGCTCTATTTACGCTAGATTAATATATCATTGTGCAACGTCAGAGAGAAATTAACTATAATTCTGGGATGTAGCAGTCGTTAAACTTATTCTGCATATACATATAATATCATGGTATACGAGAGTGCTCTAATAACGCTTGTTTGCTAACACTCGTTTGAGCAGCAAATTAACAATGTGCAATATGTAAGGCGACTTACCATTTATACATGTCCGATTTATGTAATACTTAACAAGCATCATAAAATCCAAATTTGTGTATTTCGAGTATACGCTTACGCGTGAAATCGTGGGGCTCTTGGTCAAACTGTAACCGTCTAAGTGATGCTTAAGTCGGCGTTTGGTGGATCAAAGCCTGGGCCTTAAACTTGAGACAGGGATACGCAGGGAATGAATTCGATGCATTGAACTATTTCGACAAAGTTTGAAAAACAAAAAATTGTGGCACGCGTATGGTTTACGAGTAGTATAAGTACGATCCCCTACGTGTTCCTTGTCGTAAAAACGTGCAAGTAATTGCGATATTTTATCCGACAGTTTTTTTTAAGAATATTAAGATATCCGACAAAAAGAAAATATATAGCTGAAATTCATTGGGAAGGAATCCTGTTTGCATAAACTGTATTTGGACGATTATTTAAAACACAAAGGTGGCACAGCAGAGATGCGAATCAACGGTACTGGCAGTCGGAAGCAGGAGGACAAACAAAGTGAAAAACAGCAACATTCGGCGACATATACACTCCGTACCGACACTCGTCACTCATCCTACCTCAACCCGGAACCCCCAGCTCTCTCCGTTGCAGGTCTCACATCATAAATTTACATTTTTATAAATAAGTTTCTCTCGATATTTTTATTTATTTTTTTTTTTTTTATTTTTCAAGTTACACTCTTGGCAACAATATTAATATTCATTTCTTTTTAGAGCTGATGAGGTCTCCAACATTAAGGTGGCCCAGCAGAAATTGTCGCAGCCTGCCTCCTACACCTTTACCAAGCTATCATCAGCCGCTCCACCCCCCACTCCCCGCGGTGGGCATGGTTGCTGAGAGGAAGAAGCGTTTCGAACTCTAAAATTTCTTCAACTTCCGAATTACCAGAGTTTAATACGAATTTTATGTTCGAGCCATCATCTGTCGCGATATTTGTACGAGCCTTACAACTGAGAGCGAGCGAGCGAGAGAGAGAGAGAGAGAGAGAGAGAGAGAGAGAGAGAGAGAGACTCTGGTCGACTTTATCGAATAAGACTTTACTTTTTGCAGACAGTACGAAATTAATAATTGTTTTTGTATGGTGCTAATATGATCGCTCACGTTCACTTCTTCTTTTATTTTCTTCTCGTTTTTTCTTTCAAAAGCCACAGGCCTCAAAAGAGTTAAAATGGTGCCAAAATGGAGTTGGTATTTCATCGTTTTCCTTGTCACTATATTTCAATATAATCTAATATATGCGTTTCATCTGCATATAATTAAAAAATGTGCAATAAACCGTGCTCAAATGTAGTTGAATCGATAATATCGACCGATTATCAATGTTTATTAACGCGAGTGTGAAAACATGTGCTTCTTGTACCGCATCCCTCTATTGAGCATGTTTATAAGGTAAACATGATTCAATAATTGAAAAAAATGAATCTTTCGGCTCGCAAAAGCGTGGCTTTTACCGCGAACGTTCATTACACGCCTATTCGTACGATAGGTTGTTTTTGAGAGAGTTTTTCTCGACATTTTTGCTAAGTACCTTTATATTACGAGATCGCCGCTCTTTGCTGGCGACCATCCTTTGATACGCATTTAGACTTTGATAACAAGTTTTTCCGTCGATACGAGTAGTCTTTTTGCTACGAACGACTTAGAGGATAAACATTTTTGAAAGAATGTATTTTCAGGCGCTATTCTTAGTTCTCTTATAGTCACTTTTGGAAAGATTTTCTGCGCTGAGAGTTTGATGCAACGTCTCTAAATTTTTTTACGAATAAGATATTAATCTTCGTGCGAAATATACATACCAATATTAACGAAGGGAAATGACGAAGAGGGAAACATACTGCGAGTCATGTTCACAAGAATATCGTGATAATTGCTATAGAATATTATATTATATAAATGCATAAGTATCTCGATGTTTTAAAGCATCCAAGTATAACGAGGGCAACTGTTTGAAATGTCTTTTACATATATATATATATATATACACACACGCGCGCGCGCGCGCGCGCGCATTTGTGTGCGTGTGTGCGTGATGAATATACAGATATATAAAATTCTAATTTCAAAGTTAATCGAGAATTTAATTTTACTCGAAACAAGCTCAAATATCTCTATCTTTATTTTGTAAATTTACTTTTGTTAAAAATTAGGCCGCGTGAGTGTCGTACTATAGATAATAAAATGAAGCTACGATCGTTGTGCGAAGCAAGAAAAAGTAAAAAAAGCGCCTTTCATTGATCTAGAAACGAAATTAATTTTATACTTGTTTCACTCTTGTTATGTACAGATTTTGCACATAATTATACCGTTATATCGTCGCATTGTGTATTATCGCATGTTTCATCGTGTAAATTTTTTCAGATTGCGATCATTTGACGTTAATAATGTATAGTTTATGATGTTCTCGCTAAGATAGAAAATATAAATATTTTAGAATTAATCTCTTTCCATTGCAAATGGATCGTTTCTATATATCACGATCTTATTCTATTTTACGTGTCACTGCAATACGTTGCAATGATTCGCTCGATATTAAGACGATAAACGATATTAAACAAACTCAATGTCTCTTATGTAATTACTCAGGATTGTTTAACATTTATAATATATTACGATTATGCTATTGTATTTGTATTATAATTTATAACACGTTTGAAATAAAATACAGTAACTGTCGTACGATATCTTGTCTTTATACGCGTTCCGATGCTTCGTTTAAATGCTATTTAATTTACTACTCCGTTAAATAGAAATGATAATTCATATAGAATTAAGATATCTTAAATAAATTAAATCGACATCAGCTGAGCTATAATAGAACGTAAGTAGAGATATTTCATTATTATAGTAAATATTTAAATATTATTACAAAACAATTTTAGAATGCATTCGATAAAAAATACTCATGATTCCTAATAAAAAAATAAGTCACATGTAAGCGTTTATTTGGTATAATCGTTTCTATAGAGGCAGCCATTTTTGTTACCCTTACTTATTTTCATACGTCTCCTAATATCTGACAACTGCGTAAACTCGACCGAAAGGAAGATCTTATAACAAGGAAACATGGTTAGAGGCGTTCATTAGTGTATTTAGAGCGAGAATAAGTTAACCTTCTTACTTGCATAGGCCTACTGTCACCTTCCCCAGCTCCACGAAGTCGACCGAAACGGAGATCATATACCATGAGAGCAGGATGAGCTAAGATGTAATTTTCTTCTCGGCGCGAAGAGGCGGGGCCTTCGGCTCTTCGGACCTGCCCACCGTACGATGTCGTCCGACGTGGTGGGCGGAGCTACGTAAACGGCCGAAGCGAGCAACCAATCAGAGCGCGAGATAAATGGAGTCTCACGAAGTCTCTCGAAGTCGCCCGAAGTCGCTCGAAGTCGCTCGAAGTCGCTCGAAGTCGCTCGAAGTCGCTCGAAGTCACACCAAACAGTGTAACCTCCTTTTTCGCATAAGCGTCCTGATACCTCCCCAGCTCCGCGAAATCGGCCGAAACGGAGCTCACGTATTAGGAGCTCAGGAGATGTAAGGAAGGTAACTCTAATGCGTTAACCTCTTATACCGTCGTGTTCCTTCATTACTTCGTTCTTCTTGCGGCCAAAATTCTGCCTTTCGTGAACGAGAAGGAAACAATGTAGCACCATTTAAAATACATTATAAACGTTTTAAATGATACTTTTACTAATCAATATACATACATATGTATGTATGTGCATACATACGTTATTAAGTATTCTAATTTCACAAAGTTATTAATTTGCAGTTAGTGCGTAATTAAAGTGAATATAATTTGATAGAATCGTGTAATTAATTTATCTGTCTAATCGGAGGCAGACGTCGATCTATAAAACTGAAATTGTTTAATTAACAAATGGTTATTTATTTTTTTAATTTATTCATAAATTTTAAAGAAAAAAATTAAATTGGAATAATATTTCTATTTTCTTAGGAAAATAGCATAGAATTCAATAAAGGTTGGATACGTGAAATTGGATAATATTTTATAATTGTTATAAACAATTAATTTCTTGTACAATTCGGATCTTCCATATTACTTGCATCGTAAAGTGTCGTGTATAATGTTGTAAAAGATTCATTATGTATCATCGAGCTAACTATAGGCATCATTTTTATTAAATTAATTATTGTTTATATTTTTTAAGTAACAAACATTTCATGATTTGTAGTTAAAGTTTTTGCCGTTACTAGTCGCCACGATCGGGATCGGACGGTCTGTCGGTAACATAGAAGACCAGTGGAAGATACTTGAATTAAGGTTATAAATTTGTATCACTTATTAAATTAAATAATCTGTTCTGTTTCTAATTTTACACATTTCTTATTTTCAGGTTACTGAGATAGACAAGTATCTGGAATTTGCTCCATCCTCGTTTGTCTTCAGCAAAATTGACTGATTCTTTCAAAGTATTGACAATATTTCTATTTTAAGAAAGTTTTACTAAAGTTATGTTTCTTACCTATTGGCTATGAGATTATAAATTCTTACGTTTAAAAATTATTTTAATCCTTGTTCACAGATGATACCAATGAGGGGACTCTCTTGCTTCTTATTTAGAAGACATCCCATAGCGATCGTATCTAGTAGTTCTTTGCTTCGTTATCACAAAACCGCATTCGATATTAAACAAGTTCATTGGTATTCTACGCAAAAAACTGTAAGCAAAGTGGATGATGCAGATACGAAGGACAAAGTAAGCGTGGATTTTGTGGAAGTAGGTAATTTATTTTAAAAATTATTATTATACCGTTACCTTATTTAGAGTAGAACACTATCAATATATACTCAAATGTTTACGTTTTAGTTAAGAAAAACACAGCATCTGCCGGATACTTAGTGTTTATAGCAATAAGCATTGCCTTTTCCGGTTATCTTTTTTACTTCATATTCCATGAGCTATTCTCTAGCAACAGTCCATTAGGAATTTATAACAGAGCTTTGGAACGGTGTCAGAAGGACACAAAAGTCTTAGACGCTCTAGGGGAACCCATTAAAGTTTACGGCGAAGGAACCAGAAGGAGGAACCACTTTAGGTAAGCTATATTAGATTCGATTGCTACTTATACACGAATGGAAATTATATCTCAAATTTAATTGCAGCCATGGTTTCTTTGTAAAAGATAACATGAAATATCTGAGGTTGAAGTTCTACATGGAAGGGTTGAGACGTAGAGGCACGGTGTACGTCGAAGCTAAAGTGAGAGTATATCTTTTCCTATTCATTATTCGATAGTATAAACTTTTATATATAAAATTACTATTTCTTACGATTCTATTTAAATTGCAGGATGTGTCTGGCAATTACGAACTTACATATATATACATGAAACTCGATGATATTTTTGGAAGTGTCCTTACGATAGACCACGAGTAGGATGAAGAACAATAATTTGTTGGTGTATCGCCTTAAATAGCTTTTTGTAAAATCTGACTGTTTTTTGATAAATATTTTATCGCTAGAAAAGAATCGTTAAACGAGGAGGTATTTAATCATTGATCAAATAATACTTATGCAATACATATGCATTCATATACATATGTATATTATCTACGTATACAACTATCATCTAACATATGTCGCTATAGAAATGTATAGATATACGTGTGTACGTGCATGCGTGTATGTTTTAAATGCTTATAAAAAGTATAGGATCCCCAGTACGTTTTATCATTTAATGGGAATTCCATAGTATGATTCGAAGGGCAGGTCATTTAACTTCCTTATATAAAGAAGATAGACAATTTCCTCTCCCAAAAGAAAGGCCGCATTATAAAGCAGCGCACGACCAAGATCGAGGACGGTAGTCTCCGAAAAGTAAGAGAGCGATAGAACAACCGGGCGGGAGATCTCGCACGCTTCTCTGCCAATACCACTTGATTCGCTCTGACAGTCGTGCGCCCGTCGGCGAACTAACAACGACTCGTTACGCATACGCGAGATTACGCAGACGCGAAAAAGTTGTACGTCAACCGGAGAAAAGATTTTTTTCCGATCGTATTACAAGATAGGAATTTTAATTACATCATACTCCATCGAGATTAAATTTGATCTTCCATCGAATGGTATCGATTTAAAGGAACTAGAACACCTAGATTGTTTCGAAACGCTCGTACGTGATAATTATTTTCATATCTTTGGTTTACCTTTACATTTCAAAAAAGAAAGTGATATTATATTATAATAAGAAAAGTGACGTTTGTTCAATAGCTCGCAGATCGCAGCATCACGGTAGCCGGTAAGAAGTATAACTAATCACCGGTGTCCTTGCGCGTCTAATCATCGATCGGTCTGGGTCGAGAATCACGTTTTCCTTCGACTTACTCCAAAGGAGATCCATTGGATCGTGCCAATAAAGATCGCTAGTGGCATTCAACGTCCTAGCTTACGGTGCGCTTCGTAATTTCATACAGCAACGCCGTTTTTTCCCGCGCCTTTTTCCTTCTAAGCATTTCAGTAAGATAAACATGAAAATTTATAAAATAACGCACCGTATTCTTTCGACTCTTCATTAGGCTCATATACAAAGAGGAGTAATAAACGGAAGATGATATCTTGATAAACGAGGAGATACGGGAGAGAATTGATTATTCATAAAATTAAACGTTTAATGAAATTAACGAACGATCGAGCAAAGAAATGTTTAAGAAGTGTTGTTCCTGTTTTACGGGATTTAAAGCTGTCTTCCAACCCGAAGAGAATGGCACGGCTTTAAAACCGACATGCACCAAGCCGGAATGCTTGCCTCGTCCACCGAACGTCTCCGAATCAGGTAATGATTAATATTTATCTGCAAATTTGATTTAATCTTTACTCCCACCATATTTAGTCATGGATAGTTTCAAGGAAAGCGCGTTTCTGGTATGCAAATCGATCCATTACCGATTGATCGTCTCTACTTTTTCTTAAGAAGCAGTAAAGATTAACGTAACGAGCATGAGAATTAATGAATTTGAAATGATGAATTTAATGTCGCCTTTAAATGAGCAACATTGATAACAACGTCGTAGGTACTCTTCGCGCTGTCCTCACGTATGTATTACATACAACATCCATTTCGTAATTTCGATATAGCGAGTACGTGTCCTGTGAAGAGTAAAATTGAAAGGGAAAAATATGCAAATCCCTGTACGTAATACTTCTAATAACGATAAATTAAGAGGAAAAATATAACGACCGAGTCGTTGCACCCCCACGCGATGATTCATCGTCCTACATATATTCGATCGCCAATTACGTCAGTTAACCTTTTTACAGAAATATGGATATTCATTCGTCTTATTATTTCTTAAATCAATTTTCTGTCTCGTCGTAGGTACACCCTGGGTTATCTATCTTCTCCCAGTCACAGATCAATGGGTTAATTTAGCCTAGGAGATAACCGGAGCATTCCGATTCGTTTAAAGTCTGAACTCTGACGAACTCCGATTTAGTAATGCATTTATTTTAGCCTTTCGTGAGTATAACTCGCGATAAAGTATAAGTGTGCGTCATTGATACTAAGTGGCGTCAGAAATACTAAGAACGAACGTTTAGTCTGGCAATCGTGCGGAAAATGATTTCACTTCTATACGCATAGCGTCTGAGAGTGCGTGCGCATATATGGACGTGGGGAAAGAAATGTGTATTATCGATTTTTTATTGTAATACTACAAATATGACGAGAGAGAGAGAGAGAGAGAGAGAGAGAGAGAATCCTTCGGCTGGATGAAGCGTAACTAACATCCGCGACTTCCTCGTGAGATATTTGTCAAACGACAGATCCCGTTAGGCGTATTTACAAAGTTGCATCCTCCTTCCTCGCATGAATTTTTTCTCGAGTTATATCCGTCAACGTCTTATTCATCCCAATGAGGTTTGCCAAGGTAACGACAAGCGTGTTTTGCATTAAACGAAGACAGCTTTAGCATTAACGCATCTTTTGGAATATAAGCTGCAAGTACAACGGGCAAGTGTTTACACTGTTCGCGGGTGCGCATGTTATCTGGTCGATGATGTCACTGGACTTCACGTAAAAATACAACACGTGCCGAGGTGCTGATACAATGATATTTAAATCTTCGCGTACTCGAAGATCGGCTTCTCTCGAAAGCGTGCCATCGTCCTCGACACGCCCATTCATCTCGTCTTAATGCGGATTATTTTTAACTTTCAGAATGAACGCATCGGAAAAGAAAAATATTCTCTTTATTCATTGATCCTTAGTTTGTCATACGCAACGTTAAGTTCACTGGACACACGGTTTCTCTTTTTCTTTTTTCCGATCGTGTAGGTATAGTGTATCTCGACGAAGACACGCGGCTGATACCTACTCCTTCTTTAAATTCGGCCTTATAGCCAGATGTTAAGTGTCCGCTTTCGTCTCTCTCTTTCTCTTTCTCTTTCTCTTTCTCTTTCTCTCTTAACAGAACCGTCCTTGACACGTACCGTGAATCGATAACTGCGATCATCGATATTTCAACAAATATTGGGAGTTAAAAAACATTTCGAAAAAGTATCGTTTCATTTTATTTAGGTATAAGGTATATATTTATTAGGTATAACTTTCCATATAGAACGCGAACGTTAAACGGATCACGGCCACTGTCACGGTCATGATCGAAAGTGAACTGACGTAACCGACATTCGACGCGTAACTAAAATGCACGTCGTTGCGTCCCGTTACGTTCCGTTACAAACCGAGTAACACTTTCACGCATTACACGTTCATGGAAACATTCGTACTCGTTCGTCGTTCCCGCGCGCGCGCGCGCGCGCGCGCGCGCATTCGTTTCCCAAAGCTCTTAGCTCTCTAAAAAAAGCTCTCTACAATTTTGCTAACGGATACACACCCTGGTGGAGCGGGTTTATTTCCTTACGCCATTCGCGGCCCGTCGAGCAAAGTATTAACAATTTCCAAAGCAAACAGTAGGTGCTCCGATCGGAATATGTTTATCGTAGACAAGTTAACTATAGAAGAGAGGCCGTGAATTTATTTCGTTGCAAAGCCTGGCTCGCCGCACCGCTTGGAATTTTCGGTCGTAGGCACTGAATGGTTTGAATCATCATAGGCGAGATGCAAGATCCGAGAGGCGCCGTTTTGACGCGCGCGTACAGCTGATCCGCTTGATCTAACTCTCAACGAGTAAAACGCGTACCTACCTACTTACCTATGCTAAAGACGTCGATGGTAATCCGATCGTAATCCGATCGTAATTGACGACTTGGGTAAATAACAAGATTCGCGTTTTATTATTTAAGCGTTCGCTAAATTCGATCGTAATAGATGATTTTTGTAAATAACAAGATTCGCGTTTTATTATAATATTTAAGCGTTCACTAAGTTACAGGTGTAGCCTACTTACTATGATCGATTCGTTATCATCAATTATTTATCAAGAATGGTTCTTTGAAAACACAAGTGATGAGTCTTGATGTTATCTAGGCATAAATTGTTGCCTAGCTCTACCATTAAAGCACGTCGATCACGTTTATTAACGTACTAGGTAGGTAGGTAGGTAGGTAGGTACCTACCTACTAACGAGTCGCTAACGTAAGATTCTTTTTTTACATTTTTACGCATGATTTTCTTTGAATTTCGGAGATCCCATTCATAATCGCGTGTTTTACGCTAGACACTTCCATTGAATAGGGTCAAACCGCACGCATTTGGACATATAGGTACTTACGGTTACGTAAAAATATACGGAAGTGGAGTACGTCACCGTTGTACGAAACTATGACTCAAGCATTGTACTCGGTTTAAAATTAAATCGAATGTGCCTTCGTAAGCGGGATAATTTTTAACGGGCTGGTTCTAGGTCGCGCTTACGCTTACGAGAAGCAATAAGCTCTATACCCGAGATCGAGGTGTCGCTCGATCGTCGGAAATATGCGTCACTGACCCAATTGTCGTAAGATCGATCGATCATCGTTGTTAGAGATCGTCCTAGCTCATACATCCGTTTTTGCTACACGATCTACGCGATTCGCGGTTTCGAGGAGACGCGAATTCGCCTAAAGAGCTATCGCGATCCCATTTTCTTCGATCCGAACGAGGAAACATTAGCGAGACAACAAACGAATCACGTTGATCGACGAATTTGGCGAGGGTAACTCGATCGACCATATATGTAGGTACATATATCATAGCGTTTTCCGATATGGACTAAAATACTCGTTCGATCTTTCATTGATCTTTATTAGCTCCCGTTTGACGACTCATTTAACGAGGAAGGCTTAACGATCTCTCATCGGTAATCGATCCTGCCGGAACGCTCGTTAGTCTCCTTCTCCTATAAGGAGAGGCGTGTAACTATCGGGGGATCGAAGATCGAAGATCGAAGATCGAAGATCGAAGAATTTTAGTTCGAGATCGTAACGAGATAAAAAGGATTGAGACATTCAATACAACGAAGGAGGATCCTTAGAAACCAATAGAGTGATATCACTTTTCGCAGATAGGTAGATCGAGCGGATCGATAATTAATGGGAGGGACAAAGTGGGCGAAGTTGTTACCGATCCGTGGAAGGATAGAGCAATAGAGCGACCATGTATGGTCGCGTGCTCGATGCACGCTATATGCGCCTCCCTCCTTGAAATCGCGCTTTAGCAAGATCAAAGCGACCCACTTGCACTCGGCAGTTTCAGTAGATCGACGGATCTCCTGGAGGATTCTACCTCTTCTCCTCGATCACACGAGCGCGCGCGCGCGCGCGCGCGCGCTGTAACGGAAGACGACGAGCTCGCCTCGCGACATGGATTCGATGAGACGAATATTTTCGAGACGCCTAACACCGCAGCCGGACGTCGATCCTCGAAGAATGTTTTACAAATTTTACGATCGTTATCGCGTATTCAACGATCGACACTTACGACCGTTTCCCTATCGATTTTATTGTGAGTGCGTTGCCGCGGCTCGCACATCGAGTAAACGAAACTCAAATCTGACTTTTACATTTATCTATATTTATATTCCTTTTTTTTAGGGGAACATTATGGCGTGCCGATCTTGACGATCCACCACGTGGATCCTTGTATACCGGAGAACGGAGAAAACCATAGGACTTCGAGATACGAGCTAATGACGCGTCGGGGGGACGACGCGAGGCTCGTGATTAGACGCGGTCAGCCGTTTTACTTGCATTTGAGATTATCGAGGGACTACGATCCTGCCATCGATGGAATTTCGTTGATTTTTACCGTCGATGGGGTAGAAAAGCCCCAATACGGCCACGGAACCCTCGTGGCTACTCCGGTTCTTAATCCAGGGGAGATTTCCGAAGCTTCCTGGCAAACCACCGTGGAAGCCATAGAGCCTGACTTTGTGCGATTGAAGGTAAAGAGAGCGACAGAGAGGGGAGGAGTAATAACGAACGATTTTTATCGACGTAAAGAAAGTATTTATTAAAAAATCATTTTTATAGATCACACCTTCTCCGAATGCTATCGTCGGTAAATGGAAAATGGACATCGATACTAAAAATAGAGCATCGGAAGGAGCGGTGAGCTATACGATGGAGCATCCATTTTATATTCTTTTCAATCCATGGTGCGAAGGTACGTCCCACGTCTAAAGATACGCCTATGAATTCGCTTCTCTAGAGATCTTCTCTGAATTACGTTTTTGCGCTTTCGTAGACGACCCGGTATACATGGAAGGCGAAGCTGAGAAACAAGAATACGTCATGGCCGACGACGGTCTAATTTGGCGGGGCAGTCATAATCGTTTGAGACCGTCGGTATGGAAATATTCACAATTCGAACGGGATATATTGGATTGCGCGTTGCACCTTATGATAAGTGTCGGTAAAGTGCGAATATCTGGCAGAAACGATCCCGTCGTTATATCTCGTATTCTCTCCGCTGCTGTGAGTATGACGAATTTTTATTCATAATATTTTTTATCATAATAATCAACGATGGAACAATTAAAAAAACAAGCTGCACGAGTATACGAATATTTGCCTACTACAGGATCATAACTCCGAATTTCGTTCGGTCGTTTTGCTACTAGGTGTCGCGACTATCGAACGTATACAGAGATTGCCTATTATCAGGGGCACACTTTTAAAATAAAGCACGATCCTTGTCACTTTAAGCGTCTCGTCGATCACCGGTGATTGGCAGTAGGTTTTCAGTTCGGGTCGTGTCGGTCACCTTCCACTGACGATATATTTTTAATCAA
>JAIFRP010000046.1:39364-49745 GCA_032403825.1 Odynerus spinipes | reverse complement strand
AAAAAATGATGGAAACGAGTAAGAGTAATCGCGTAATACGAAATTCTCGAGAAGTACCTAAGAAGGTTACAGAGTCGATAGACAAAACAAAATAAAAGGTGTTCGCAGTTTGTTCGGAGAGAGGCGGAAGGAAAAAGGAGTAAAATCGTCGGATAATATCCGGCAGAACGTAGTGCTTTACGGTTTAGTTTGCATTTAGCGTAATTACGGTGGACGGAGTTACGCGGTTGGTAGCGCTTTATTGTTAAAAATCCGGAGGAAATAGGAAACTCATGGATGGTGTAACGACGGGAGCGTGTGTGGTCCACGTGCGAGGATCGTTAGAAGCGATACCGTGGAGTTAGCCCGCATCGAGGTATCGCTCAAGTTAATGCGACTTGAGCGGGATGCAAGATTTATACGAATTTCGTTACAGGAATATTCGAAGACGTAGCTCGAGTAGACATTTTTCGCTTGATCGTTCGAGCCAGCGTAAGAGACGTGAGATATTTAGGTTAAAAGCGGTCGCGGGTAAAACAGGAAGGGAAAGGGAAACGAGCGATCGGAAATAGGTGGCCGAGCTGTAATTAAGTAATTAATAATATCCTAAACCAAATCGGTCTCGTCTCAGCGCGTCTTAAGTGATTTATTATATAATTATGTTAAGGAGACGCTACCGGCGAGTCACCGACGTGACTTTTGTTGCTATCGTCATTATAATTATTACTGTTATTATTATCATTGCTATTCTTTCATCATTGATAATAACCTTTTCTTGCCGTTGGTAATCGTAAAGTCATGCATCGATTTTAGAAACCTATTCACCTTCTCTTTTATCTTAGCGATATTTTCTTACGTCAGACGAGCGTCCTTCGATCTATTTCTCGAAGAAACGTTCCCTTATTAGATCCGAATTATTTTCCGGCACGATATCGAGCTCGTCTCCGAAGATTCGTCGTTCCCGGATGAATCGGTGAAGTTGAATAATGAATGAAATCACGGAGCAGCGTGGTGAAGTGAGCGGAAGTATTTTAATGAAAGCGACGTGGCGGATGTTCGTCAACTCGTAGCTTTTTAGAGTTTCACCCGGGTATCCTTTAGGTTCTCTCATAACTCCGATTCTCCTCTCCTCGTTTCTTTCCTCCCTTCTTTCCACTACTACTTACCTTCGAGCGAGCAGCTAGAAGCGAGAGGACGGGGGCGCCGAAGTTACGATCGATACCCTAATTGCAATCGAACGAGCTATTTCGAGGGGGCCGCCGCGCCGGAGGTTAATGTACCATTAAGAAGTACGTCGTACACCGAGAGGAGTAGATCCCTCGAATCCTCTCGTTGACTCCCTTTTCCTCGACCTCCAGCCGCCTGATTGTTCCTTTCGAATCGGTCGATACTTCGACGACCGATCGACACGAACATTCTCTCCTAGGTATGCGCGCTCTTTTATCCCAAGGTGGATCATCGAATTTGAAACGATACATACTCGTTTCAGAAATTCAAACACGTGGATAAGGTATGTGGGGGGAAAAACGAGATCTTTCCTTCCTCCTCGCTCCTTCGCGGGAAGAAGCAACGTCGAAGAAACAGAAAGAGAAAGATGGAGCAACGATGGAGAAGAAAGGGCTGGCACGGTGATGCGTGGAGGTAGAAGAGCGGAGAGGGACTCGGCGCTGGAGAATATGTAAATTAGGAACTCCGTGTGAATGCGGAGATTTATGGAGGACCGTACACATTTCTGAGCGCAATAAATATCAGTAAGTAGCGGAGAAGAGAGAAAGAGTAAGAGAAGAGAGAGAGAGAGAGAGAGAGAGAGAGAGAGAGAGAGAGAGAGAAATGGGGGAGTGGATGGATCGAGTCCGCGGATCTCTCGAAAGTACAGCTTCACACGAATACGTGAACCGTGTCACCGTCCGTCGTCCTCCTCGTCGCGTTGTCGACGTTCGAGAAGACCTCCGCGGGTGTCATTCGCGTCGTTGTTACAAGCTACAGAGGTGGATACTTTGCGTTGCTCTCGTGTACTCGTTACACGCATCTCTCTATTTTTTCTTTTTTCTTGGTCGTTCTTTTTTTTTAAATCTGTAGAATTACGAGGCACCCACGATTTAACCGTGGCGGCGTTTATTTCACACGCCCCTTTCTCTCCCTATTTTCTCGCAGCCTGGAAATGATCTTCTAGTATGAACTAAGTGTAAAATTCGCCAGATTGTCCGATCGATCGGATCGTTAGGTTCTCGAAAGGGTTAGTTCGTTTGATTAATCCCTAATAAAGATGTTAAGTTTTTTTTTTGTTTTTTAACCGGAAGAAAAATATATAGGAGAGATAACGACAGCTTGCCTTTCCGCTCGTACGTTTAACAGACGTTTGGTAAAACACGTTATGAGTATTTCTAAGAAAAGAAGAAGGTCGAGGGAAGAAGGGAGAAAAATAAGGAAAGCGACGATCAAGCTCGAGTGTCAGCTGTATCGTTCTTCGCACCTGCTTCTCCCCGAGAATGAAATGTCGCCGACACGTTACCGGTTAGTTCTATACCAAAATCGTCGGGGGCTTAACGCGAGTCGTGATCGCTCGAGCTACCCGATCGCGATATGTAATTTAAGGAGAAGGATACGAGATTGGTATAAAAAGAAATTGTTTAGGATTCTTCAATTTTATGGTAAAAAGGTTTAGGGAGTTTGATGGACGGTCATTAACGCGAGGATTTATCGATATATATAGATATAGGAAAGAGTGATAAAAGAGATGAATAGAAAAAATGCGAAGGTACAGAACTCCAAGTGTTTAGAACTCGTAAGATTAGAGTTTTAAAGTCAACGAGAATATTTGCCACGTGGATAGAACGATTTCGAATTTCTCAGCAGTATCTATTTATCGTCTTTTAAAATTACTTATGATAATTAATCGATTGATAGTTTATCCACCAGTCATGGTCATGAAAATCCAGAGTCCCGTCTAAGTTCCTATATGCAATGTAGCCTTAAAATAGAGAGAGAAAGAGAACGAGGGAGACAGAGAGAGAGAGAGAGAGAGAGAGAGAGAGAGAGAGGGAGAGAGAGAGAAAGAGGAGAGAAAATGCTGGCACTAAGTAACGCGAATACTTCACGCGAGGCTCATATGCGTGCAGTAATAACGCGATTAAACCGATAGATAGACTTATGCCCGCTTATGAGATTTAAACTCAACAGGTCCGGGGACTCTAGGCGCGCCGTTATCGCTCACCGCTTTTCTCGAGCAACTCACGCTCGAGTTGTGGTTCGAGTAACTTTCGTAGCTCCACGATGCCTCGAATTATCGATCCACAAACATCTTGAATCGATGTAGCGTAACTCGAAATGATCTTATATCGTAAGTAGTCGTGGTGGTGGTCGGTGGAAAGAGCAGTCGTCGTCGTGCGAGCAACATTGAATGGAAGCGGACATCGAATCGTCTTTTAAAGGCTTAAGCCTAGTTCCAACACACGTGACGCATAAATCCACATAAATTCAAAAATTTATTACGCCCATGATCGTCATTCCGAAAGAAGCTGGTTACGTCGGCTAGAGACGCGTCTACTCTTTCGCTCTCTCGGGCTCTGAGATCAGAAGAAGAGCAAGAAAGAGAGTAAGAGAGAGAGAGAGAGAGAGAGAGAGACGAAGAAGCGAGATAGAAGTGAGAAAGAGATCGGAGAAAGAGAGAAGGAGGGAAGGAAGGGTGGCTATATTATTTACAGCAGTCCGTAAGGCGTGTCACAAAGGCATTGCGGGTTTCCTCTTGAAAGTTCGACAATGTGAGCAGGATTTATGAGCGAAACTTTCAACAAAAACGTCAATGGCCCACCCTCGCCTACGAGGCACCCCGCTAATACCTAGCGAGGGAATGCGCACAAATATTTTCACCATAAATCCTTCTTTTTATCTCCTTGTCCGCTTTATTTACAGTCACTCTGACCTAATCCACTCGCCTTCTCACTCTCCCTCTCTCTCTCTCTCTCTCTCTCTCTCTCTTTCGGCAGTGCGTATCCATTGCGACCCGCGACCTATACTCGGAGATGGCGTTCATCAGGTCCGGTACTTCTTTTTTTCTTTTTACGCTTCGTAAGCAGCGAACTTAAAAAGACTCGTTGCGTCTTTTTAAAGAGGAATCTACCTGACGGAGAATAAGTAAATAAATTTCATCTTGCGCGAAGAATCGTGAGATGATTATGCGAACATAATTTAAATAGATGATTAAGATCGTGAATCCATCGATTGGTATCTAGTTTGCTAGCACGGTGAGATCTCATAGATCTTACCTCTCGCATGTTCACGCGAACTTTCACGTTACTTACATGCCGTGAGATTCTTCCGTGAAAAGTCTAAACTCGAAAGATTTAACCTCTCTTCCCTTGTAAACACGCGCTGCTAAGAAAAAATTGAGTGGATTAACATCTCGATGTATTTCTGCCGGCTGGTCCATTCATAAACGCCAATGTTACATTGCGATACATACATTTCGTGATAAGATAAGATGAAGATTGCGATAGTTGCAGATAGCAAAAGAATAAGACGATAATTTTTCCGTTAAAATTGAAATATGGATCTTTCTTTTCACGAATGTCATCCGAAATTCGGCCCATCCACCTAGTTGTATCTACGAGAAGGTACTGTTGCCTTTGGATCGGTTAGAATCGTTGCGGTTTGTTGATTCAACTTTCAAATCGAGGCGAGTCCATGTGACTGCAGGAGGATTCTGAGACTGTAGCATTGTTGGGGTCTAGTAAGGACAAGATCGTGCGGCGAGAGAGGGAAAGCCGTAGTCAACGAGAGAGCAAGAAGCCGGAGGTATTGTTTGGATCCTTCGGGATCGAGCAGGATCGTTGGGACGAGCGCCCGCTGAGCCAAATGTTGACTCTTGGCTGCGGTCAGCGTGACAAACTCACCCCTCGATTCGACACGCACCCCTGGGCGCCCCATCGACCTCCCTCTACTCTCTCTCCCTTTTCTCTCTCATCTCTCTTCTCCATGGACGATTTTCCTCTTCCTTTCTTTTCTCTCTTTCGAACGTTGCTAAAGATCGTTCGATTTTTATTTTATTTTTTACATTTACAGGGAAATATCTGGATTAAACAAATATATTTTTTAATTTTACAAGCAGGATCCTCGACGTCCAGAAAATAATTGTTTCGCGTTATCATTTCCGTTTTGTAACATCTCTTTTCTCTTCTTTCTTTCTCGTCTCTCTGTCCCTCTATGTATCTATCTCTCCTGTTTACCGTCTGGGGAGCAGAGTTTTACGATGTCGCTCTCTACGTGACGGTGCCTAAAATTTTTCCAACCGAGCGCGACGCTCCCGCTGTTAAAAGGTAGGCACGATTCCGGGTCCAAACATCTTTTCATCGACGGATAAAGCCGGAGGTTCTCTCCATTCAGTAACGAACCGTTAACTCGACGTAAATGGATAGAACAACCCTGTGACGGGCAGGGGGCGCGTCTCGTTGTAGCCGTTGTTGTCGCACACCCGGGAGGATCTCTATTTGAGAAGCAGAGAGAGTGAAAGAGAGAGAGAGAGAGAGAGAGAGAGAGAGAGAGAGTTTACATCCACGAAAGTGGTTCTTTCATGGATAACTTCACGCCGCGTTAACGATTCCGAAGTTGGTCTCTTCTTCGTCGGGGGAAATACTTGCCGAGAAGTCGTGTACCTACTCCTTCGAAGAACGATTCATCGTAAATTCGTCGGGAAGATTTCGAAGTAGCACGGAGCAGCGTCCGGACTTTCGCCTAGTTTTTTTATCGCTCGCTAGATTTCGACGAGATTTCCCGAAGCTGTGGAAACAGACGGAAGGATCTCTATTTGGTGGAGACTCGTCCCGAAAATGGCCTTTTCACGGGGAACTTCACGGCTTGTTAACGAGCCGGGTTGGCATCGTTCGCTTCTCACCTGAGTTCCCAAAATACTCTCCTTCCTTTCTTTCTCAGGTAATGGGGCACGCGTTGTGGCTACACCGTAAACTTCTTCTAAAGTAGACAATCGACGTGGACGTATTCTTGAACGATTCGAAAAAAAATCCAAGTTACTTATCGTCCGATTTGTCACCGAAGAATTATTTGGAACGTGTTACCGGCTAAAGCGCAGGGTTGCTCCTTGGAAGATGACTCCAAGAGTAACGAAGAAGAGGAAGAAGAGGGAGGGGGATGAAGAGTCGGTGTTGCGGTGGCGAGAACGCAAGCAAGAAGTGTAGTAATGTCTGCCGTCGGGCAGGCGGCAGACTATTACCACTGCATGAATATGAATGAGTCGCGTCGCGAGCGGGTAGAGGGACGTGGAGCGAGGACAGGGGAGAGGATGGCCGCGGAAAACGGCCGCCGGTGAGCGAGAGGTGCGCTGAGAGGGAGGAGGAAACGAAGAAAGAGCATATTTGATCGTACGGGCGAAAGAAGATGGAGATGGAGAGAGAATGAGAGATGAAGAGTAAGAGAGAGAGAGAGAGAGAGAGAGAGAGAGAAAGAGAGAAAGAGAGAGGAGAGGAGAAGAGGACGAAAGAGGAGGAGGAACGGAAGAAGAAACGTAAGAATGGACGGCCGAGAGGCGACGTCGAGACGGGAAGGAGGGAGAGAAACAGTGGGAAGAAGAGAGAGGGCTCGAAGAGCGGCATTCAATTAGTCTCCTAGTAATTAGCCGGGAAATCTTCGGCTTTGTCGGCAAGATCCTCTTCTGACCGATACTCGAGACCCGCCCGATCCGCAAGAACCACGTTCTACGTACAAGGCGTTCGTGTGCGTGCTTATATACGGGGTGTTCCTCTTGAAATAGTACATTTCCTTTTTTGGTTTAAATCTCTACAGTTTAGGCATTATTATAAATTCTCCATTTTTTAATTCATTAGCGTTTCCGAAAAACTTGATAATTTCATTTTGTTTAAAACTATCGTACGAATTTTGCGATAATACAAAGTGTTTGTTTATTCTCGCGATAATCTTCGAAAAAAGATCAAGAACAAGCGTCTTCCTCTTTTTTCGTAAATAAAAATTTCCTCCTCCTCGTAAATAATTTTATTTCTCGATCGTGTCTCCGGCAAAGTGAAACACCCGGTATGAGCGCATATACCGTCCCCGTCCGCGGGTAAAGTCTCGCGCACACGCGCGAACTCGCACCAATGAGGAGGCTGCACGCCTCGCGTTACGCTTTCTCGTTGGTGTGAACCCGGTAGAAGGGTCCATTTACGCGTCAGAGCAAGAAAGAGAGAGAAGGATAGAGAGAGAAAGAGGTATGATCTCACTAGAGAGAGGGATGAGTGAGAGAAAGAGACGCTCTTGCGCTTTTTATGCGAAATTCGAACTCGAGACCGCCATGGAATTAGTCGTGCACCCGTGTATTACGCTCGTAAATTGATTTCCGCGGAGCGAAAGGTGAGGAGGCGTCCCTCAAAGCTCCGCACGTTCTCTCTCTCTCTCTCTCTCTCTCTCTCTCACGCTCGCTTCGACTCTTTCTCTTTCGTAAAGGCGACCATCTTGAAATCGTGACGTCAGCGGTGCAAAGAACGACCGAGGGTAAGAATTTTTATTGCGAGAACTCGTGCTTTCGTGAAACGTGTAACGAAGAGAGAGAGAGAGAGAGAGAGAGAGAGAGAGAGAGAGAGAGAGAGAGAACACGTTCCTTCTAATCTTATTGCATTTTCACGATATTTTATGATCTTACGGATAGTGGATACAGGAAGAACGGCCGCCATTGCTGTCTCTCGGAGCCGCGACGAATTTCCGTGTACCTTACATCCCCCTTCGGTCGTTCGAAAGTTTCGAGAAAGAAATACAAGAAAAAAAGGGAAGCTTCTTCTGCAGTATCTTAAATCATCGAAAGAGAAGTGGCCTTAATCGAAGATAAGCGGCAAATCGTTTCCGACTACGAATTATGTAATCGATGTAAGATACCGAGAAATTTTTCTTTCGTAAAATTCTTCCACTTATCGATAAACGTCTTCGAAGGGTGATTCCGTCAAAACGAGAAATAGAATAATCATTAACGTCGTCCCTATTGGTACGAACACGAGGAGAAACAGCGGAGGGAAGAGAGTGCGTATCAAATCGTTGGTGCAACAAGAATAGATGAGATGTGGAGAGCGGGTGAGAGAGAAAGAGAAAGAGAGAAAGTCGTATCCAAGGGTGGTCTACCCTCGACTATGGGTGGGACTTCCAATCTCATGTATCACGACAAGCCTAAATAGGTAACACGCACGCACCCACCCACACGCGCGATATCCTCTTTCCTACCCTTCGCGTTACGACGGATCGGACAAGCTCTCTGGGCAACCTCCTCCAAGGACCCACTATCCCCGTAGTCTTCGGTATATACCGTGCCGCCACTAAATCACCGCTAAGGGCTGCTAAATAGGAGCTCTCTCTCTCTCTCTCTCTCTCTCTCTCTCTCCCTTGGATATCTAAGGCGTGTCCGAAGTCAAGCGAGTGCGCGCGTGTGGTCTTTTCGTCCCTTTTTGAAACGGACTCAACGTCCGCCCCAAAATCTTCTTTTTTCTATTCAACAACGACGACGACGATGATCAAGGGTGAAGTACTTTGCTCCGGCTGTACCGTCCTTCCGCTCGCCGTCCGTTTCTCGGCCTTGAAACGACATTCGGATTGCGAAAAGTGGACGTTAAAGAGGGTAAGTCCCTCGGGGGGTAGGGAAATACATACACGAATTTTGGCAAAAAATATTCGACCCTTTTGCTAATTCGCTTTTAAAAGCTTCTTATATTTCCGATTTTTAATAAATATCCGCGTCTATTGGGAACAGTCTTAAACCGATAAGGTTAGAACAAAACGTAACGTCGCATGTAAAGCACATTTGTAAATTCGACGGCGCGTGGGAACCATAATCTTGATAAAAAAGACCGGAGAGTTTCACGCTCGTTTCTATCGCGTTGCGAACGACCAAAGTCCCTAAAGATTTTCGACTACAAATAGGAAGAGAGAAAAAGCAGTTTCGAAATTAGGCGAAAAGCTTTCCGAGCAATCGGATCCCGTATTCGCGTTAACGAGCGAAACGTGCTACAGATGCGTGATAATTTACAATGATTATCGTCGTCGATCGTTGCTGTTAGCCAGGACAGCAAGGCGGCAGGACCAGAATGCGCGCGCGCGCGCGCGCGCGCGAGAGAGAGAGAGAGAAGTTCCAGGGGTGGATCCGCGCCGCTTTGAGTTTCCCATGGCTTTGGATTACGGCAGCCGCATGCCCAGTCAATCGAGCAGAGTTTCCCGATTTGTGTGGAACCTGATACCCATGCGAAGGGTCGTGAAATCAAGATATATCGTGCGCACAACTCGTAGAGAAGGGTCGCGACTCGACCCACCCCCAACGAGTCCTGGGATTCGGCTTTTCTCTCTCGCTCTCTCCTTCTCTCTCCCTCTCTCGCCCCGTTCCGCTCACCATCTCCACCTCGTCATCGTTCTCGTGCTATTTCTTTTCTAGGAACCACGATATATGGACTCGCCGATTTTCGGGGTATTAACGAGGCTCGGTCCATGAGTATATCCTATGCGTAGGTAACGTATGTGCGCCCATATGTAGGTATGTATATTATACGCGTCTCTCCACCTGCTGCTTCTTGGATTTATAGCGCAAGGTGGCTAGGAATTTGAATTATCGTTAAATTTCGACTACGTTTCGGACCTCTGAAACTCGTGACTCTAAATTTTTCTTATTAATCTATTTTAGTTAGTTATATAGTAAACGATCTAATAAATAGCTTTCATCTCGAACGTCCCACCGATCGATCACCGCGCGAATGGAATATGTAGGTGTAATAAAGTCGAAGAGGAGAAAAGATAAACCGCGGCAGATGTAATCTATAAGGGACGACGAAGTTTTAACTTTGGAAACGAGCATCGAATCTAAACTTGGCCGAGGCTAGATATCGTCGAATTTGTCCGCGACCCTCGCGTCGGTGTGTATCGTCGTCCTCCCGAACACCGCGAAAGTAACGCGAACACCGACAGCAATAATACGAACAGTACCAGCACGGAGCTTGCTATCGTACGGCTCGTATCACCCTCGGTGTTCGAGCGAAGCTAATAAATATCGGCAGGATACACTTGTGCCCTGCTCCGTCTCCGTCCATCCCTATTACTCTCTCTCTCTCTCTCTCTCTCTCTCTCTCTCTCTCTCTTTGTTGTTCGCTCGTTCTTCCTCCGCCGATGCCACGTGCGTCCTGTCCCATCCCAGATGACACCGTTTTTATTGGCAGCGATGCCGGCTCGTGTTTAGGGGCAATCATGGCCAACGGAGCGACCACCGAGCAGCCCTCGGTCACCCTCCGCGCCACCCTTTCCACTATCACCCTGCTCCACCTTCCGAGATATTACGAGACTTCTGCGGGGTCCGGCCAATTCGTTTAAATTCGACGAGCCCTGTCCCTCGAACTTTGCCACCGCTTTCGCACGGAGATGGCATTTTTTT
>JAIFRP010000045.1:3593205-3637188 GCA_032403825.1 Odynerus spinipes | reverse complement strand
ATTATGTTCATAGATAGTTAAAGGACGATTTGCAGCCGTTTAGCCGCTGGAGTGGATACACACATACACACACACACACACGCGCACACACACATACCTACATTTCGGTCTTGTTATGAAACGTAAAGATCCAAAAGGGTTTTTGGATATCTTGAATAGTTTCGGAAATAATCGTCTGTTACACTTTTTGCTCTATCGAGATCATAAGGTACTCCCTGCGGTCGTGCCTAAAAAGCAGATTACCATCAACGTCATTTGTCCATATGGTATTGGGCAGATTAAAGTCTCCTGCAATGATAAGGTCGGCATTAGCGGAAAAAGAAAACATTAGATTCTCCACAGAATCACCAATCTTGATATGTCGAGCAATTTTAGTTGTAGGTAAGGTGAATATTAATAATCGTAATGCGCACAATACTTTTCCTAACGAAATATTGTTATATTATATTAATCAAAAAAACGTTAAACTTTGGTGAAAATTGATGTTAACAAACAAGAAATAAGTGCCACTATTGATAATGTTCACTTACTATTTCCAATATATCTTAGAGTTATTAATCATGTAAAAGTAATAGAATTATCAATAACTATATTTAGAATGATTAAATAAACACACACACACACACATATATATATATATATATATATATATATTTACTAGTATTTATTTTTATTTCTAATAAAAATCGAAAATTTTATTTAGAGACGTGCGAAAAGGTTCGGGCTCTTTAAATACTAGGTTTAGCCCTGTATTTCGACGAGATCGCCAACTATTGACAGAGTCGTGAACTAATATGTTAAAACCCATACTATTAACTATACGTATATACATATATACGCAATAGTATCTCCATTAAACGTACTCCATGAAACAATCATGGCGGGCGGATCGGTAATGATTTTAATTTTCGAATTCTATTATCATTCGATGATCTCTTATAACGTAATAATTTGCCTCCCTACTTCTATAATATTTATTATCTATTAAATTTCATATCTAATTCTGATAATTAATTCAACCTAGAATATAATACAACCTTAAAGAAAAATACAATACAACAAAATGTCTTATTAATTTTGTTAGGAGAGAATAAATAGGAGCAGCAGGATCACATTCGTCAAAATAGCACTTGGAAGAGAGAAATCGGGCATTCTTGATAACCGATCTTCACGCCTTCCGAGCTGTTGCATTCCGTCGCTATAAACGCTGATCTCTGACCGTCAAACGAAGCCGTGGAGGTCATTATCCCTTATCGTATCCTGAGAATCAATATTATCGACCCTGAGAAGAGGTAACGCCGGATATCACGCGGTTGATTCCACGATAGTTCCTATGGAAACAGGGTACGATCGAATCGCGGCCGTGTAAGTTCACTCGACGGTATGCGAGCACGAGGTATATATGAATCAATGGCAGGTAAACCCAGCTCAGTCTCGCGGACCTACCGCAGTCTCAAATATTGACACGACCTGCGATGAACTCGCGAGACGACGTCGAAGTTGTTCGTCCTCGAGTTCCAGGAAGCTACTTGTCTGCGCCTTCGCTACCAAACTACTTCGCCTTCGTCATCGTAGGAGTGAACCCTAGGTAGGATATATTTCCAGGTGTCCAATCTCTCTAGGAGTTTGGATGACGTTAGGAAATTTTTCATCATTTTGTCGCCCCCATTCATATCGTTATTTCATCTAACGCGCGCGTTACTTCCTCGATGTTAATCGTGAAATCGATGTCGCGCGTCGATGATGAACGCGAGGACGAGTCTGGTAGAACAGAAGAGGATTCAATGGGCGAAGGAGAGAGGTACGTCTGTCTTTTAGTATCGGGGGTGTGAATATGATAAGGGAAGACTGGTTATTCAAAATTTATTATTTCTTTGTTTTGTTATATCTATACTTGCACTTTTCATTTTTAGTTACTTAACACCTTGAGTACTGTGACGGTCGCAGGTGACACTCGAGTTTGCAGATTGTACTTGAAATATTTATAAATTTGATTCCTTGACATTTACGAGAATGTGACTATCAATTGTAAAAATAGTAAAATCTAATCGTCGGCTTACTATGAAAATCAGTTAGGGAGATATTTGACACGATATTATACACAAATACTTAATTATACACAATAGTAGATGAATGTATGAGATTATGCAAAATCGGCTCGGCACTCAACGTGTTAACGCACGAAGAAAAGAATTTGTGTGAAGAAGCACCTTGGACGCTTGAGTTTTATTGAAAAGTTACACTATGTTTTAATAATAATCGAATATCGTTGCACCATTACCATCGTTCATCTTTACGTTTATATTTTAGAAGAAATGGCGCGTCTTGGTGGAAATTGGGGCCCACTGAAGCATAACGATACTATCCGCACGACTGTTCGGTAACTATCTAATAATCGAGTAAATTAAACGAGAAATAAATTAAACCATTCGTAAAAATTCTTAATACAGCACATACGCAACTGGCTCGAGATTGTCTTTAATTGATTCGAAAGACAAGCAGATATCGTCGCAACCCTTCCGTGCAACTGAACATTACGGAAGCAGCGTGAGTTTAAAGACTCTATCAACGGATAGTAGCGGAAACATTACTGCGAATTTGAAGAATTTCGATTACTCTAGTGGTAGCTTAATTAATCTCCATGATCAAACAGAAATATCGCGTATGCGTAGGAGAAGTCCGAGTTTACCACCAATTTATAACAAAGATCAGCAACAATATCTATGTCAGGTTAGTATCTTCGAATTATATCGATGTCGTATATGTGTCCTACGTAATTAATGATTTATGCAAGTAGATTGAGTATAAACGATCGTTATTGCGGAAAAGTATGTCTTTTTCTCGTTTAACGCTACTAAAATATTTATCTCCTAATCAATAGTTCCGAGAACCGTTAAAAAAGTGAGTCTTATTTCAAAGAAATTCTATAAGACGACTATAGGAAACATTTTACACTTTTAACATTTAGAAACAATAAATTGTTCTCTCTAAAAGCAACTAGCCGGTCTTTACACTACCGCAAACAATCGGAGTATAAATTTGAGTCGATATTTAAGAGACATACCACTTCGGAAACAGAATGAGTTTATAACATTGTACTCGGTCAATAACCGCGGCACACGATCCTTAGTAGAGAAGAACAAAAGTAAGGCACTCTGGCAAATCGATTCTTATCGTATAATTACGGTTCACCGACCCGAATAATGCCACGATGTGCTTTAAGCTTACTTCATAAGAACTCTCTTTGATTTTCTCTTCTCTACTACTTTCTCACCCTATTCCTTCTTTTCTCCCTGATTGTAATATGAAAATATAATACTCCCTCCGTCCCAAATTAGTTGTCACGTTTGTATATTTGTTTGCACACCAAATGTGACAACTAATTTGGGACGGAGGAAGTATTTTACTGTTTTTTTTTTAAAGCAATAAAGTATTTTTTAAAGTAGACACTAATGAATTTATTTGAATGCTTTAAACATTATAATGCACGAATATTATCATCGATGTAACAGACTATAAGTAATAGGCTACTATTACAAATTGTGAAATCTTTTATAAGTCGTATGTACCTGTCACACGTTGGTACGCTAACATGTAGATTTATACGAATACTGCATTACGATATCCATAAAGGACATAGGATGGATGGGGTCATCCGTCACGCAATATTTGTTATCTCGTTACACGCGACCGTGGTTGAAATATTGTGGAATCGATTCATCGTAAATTTAAACGATTATGCATTAAATAATAGTCACTGTGCTACACAAATTTCACTGTATCGTACAAGTCTTAATTATTTATCATGTTTACGAAATATTAATGGCATGTAATAATTTATTAATATCTCGTTCGTCTTTCTAGGAACAACGACGTGACTTTGATGGCGAACCTTTGCGTTACCAGCAGACTCATAAGCCACAAAAACAGCCGCATCAGCGGCATCGATCGAACGATCGTCACGAGAACCAGAACGAACCCCGACACCACTACGGCTCGTTAGGCGAAGAACGCGAGGGTGAAACATCGGGTTACGCTAGCGATTCCGTCGACTTACCATTGCCGGAATCTCGGCGTAAGAAAGATTATATTTTATTAATAATATTAATATGATATTCTACGTAGTTTTATTTTCCTCCATAGAGGAAAAGAAGAATGATAAATAATAAATGAGATAATGAAAGAAATAATATATGATAAATGATAAATGAGAATGCGTAAACAATTTAATCTTTTTATTATCATAAATAAACATAATATAATATTACTTTATCCAAATGATTAGGTTGTAACATAAATAAGTTCGGTTGTAAAAATGAATATATTCTAATTCTTAGAATTCTATTCGGATACTATTAACCAACTGTCATAAATAACAATGAAGATTACTTAATTGATTGAATTGAAGTTTTTATTTTTTTAATAAATAATAAAAGTATTGAATATAACCGAATTATGTTACGATTCAATAGATAAGGAAATAATGGCATGTTATACTTTTAAAACGATAGTAAAAATTTACTTTAATTTAAAATACTTATGATAAATGTTGCCGGCCGTATATTTAAAAGTTGCTCTGAAAGAGCTGGCCAGTTAAGTGTTAATATCATGTCCTTCGTTTATTATCTGTTAAGGAGCGATGCCGGCCTGTAAAGGATCCGAAGCGGATACAATGGAGAGGACTTGGCAGAATCCTTATTATACAACACCGGAGAGTTCGTTACCGCCGTCGAGAAGGCTTTCGGATGGCAGAGCTGGCGAATTAATGAATAGACCTAGATGGGGTAGCGTTTGGGGGCAGGATAGCGCAAGAGGAGATCCGCCACCACCACCGTCTTGGCTTTCGAGATTAGGCCAATCGAGTCAGGTAATAAATGTTACAAGAAGTTACTCGTTATTTAATTTGTATACTTTTTCTCTTTATTTATGATTAATGTCCGTTAAGGTATTAGTGATTAATCACGACAGTGCAAGTAGTCCGGACAGTTCGACCGCCGGATCGACTAGCTCCGATACTACCAAAACGTATCTTCGTGGCCAGAACATTCCGGTTGATGCAAATATTCTTCAAGAACGAGAAGCGAGGAGACAGAAAGCTCTTGAACTTCAAAATGCTATAAAGCAGCAACTCGAAGAGAAGGATAGACAGAGGAAGGAAGAGAAAGCGAGAAAGTTGAGGGAAGAACAATTGGAGGAGGAGAGAATTAGACGGGAGAGGGATAGAGAAAAGGAAAGGTATTAAGAAAAATATATTTAGGGTTTTAAAGAATTTTTCATCGTTGTTTTTACAAAAACTTTGCTAAATTTTACATTCCTATCATACTTTGAAAGGTTCGAAGAGGAACAGAGGAGATTGAAGGAGAAAGAAGAAGCAAAGTTGAAGAAGGCTGAAGCGATGCGAGAAATTCTTGAAGCAGCGGAGATCTCGGCAAAAGCGGAAAAAAAGAATCGGAGAAAACGCATCGAAATGGAGGAAGAAACACCAAGTCCTTGTTACAAAGATCGTGATTTAAAAACGAAAGAACACGCTGTGGATCGTGGCACGGATATTAAATCTGAGGAACACTCCGATCGCCGATGCAACGAATCACAAAGTCCGAAGGATGCGATAGAAGTAACCGAAAAAAGAATCGATCGTGATAGAGAAAAAGTTGTTCGCTTGGAGAAATCGGAAGGAACCACGCAGGAAGAAAATTCCGTACAAGTTCCGATTAGCAAGGACGTGGCGATCGTTCTAAGTGGCAGATTGGAAGACTCGGAATTACTTACGAAAGCTAATCTGCAGTTAGTAAACTTGGTCGTGAGTCCAAGCCCAAGAAAATTGGAAAACGATACGAGTTTATCGTTGGGTTTAGATGTTTTAATGAGGAATCTAGGGAATCCAAATTTGGCTAAAAGTTCATCGAGAATCTCACCGACGATCATTGAAAATCGCCTGCTCACACCCAGCAAGTACAGAGTTACCTCTGGTCGAGATTTTGGTACGCAGACCGATATCGAAAGCGATCTTCAGGATCTTCGTGAGAAGATTCAAGAAGCGTCGACAAAGGACGGATCGATTAAGGAACGGAAGGACACGACCAATGCTAACAGAAGGGACGTAGAAAAGTGAGTCGATCCAAGTTCGACATCGCGAAACGCTTCAACAGTAAATTCGTGGAAGTCTATAATGCATAATACCAAGGCGGTAACTACTATTCTTATTTTTTTCCTTTCAAGACGATCATTTTTTGTGAAATATTCCTCAATTTTTCATATGATACGGAATTACGAAAAGACACGAAAGTAATTATCCACGATCTTTTTTTTTTAATCCCCGTTATCACGTACACGTGTAAAAATTTGTATCGATTGTATATTAATTTATACCTGTTCTTATTGTCGAAAGGTCAACAAATTTGTGCCAAGCGGAAGAACTTCCAGTTAAGACGTATCCAAGGTCTAAATCTCAACCCAGACCGAGTATCGAGTCAAGGCCACGTTGGAACGCCAACAGGTATAATTACAGTAATCAGAGACCATTTAATTATTTAGAAGACGTGATTTTTAGCATTACTCGTAAAGAACAGGCATAAATTACATATTATTTATAAAAGTTCATTTGTAGACCAGGTACACGATATCGAACGCAAAGTGAAAAAGATCCACACTATCAAAGACGATTACGTTTGAGAAAGCGTCAAGTTGAATCTAGCGATGAACGATCCAGGTACAAATATCGCTTCATTAATTTATGAATAATGTTTCAACATTAAATTTATTACAAATGTTATTATTACATTTTATTATCAATTATACAATCATTTATTATTACAATTTATTAAAAAATAGGTCACCATCTCCCGATAGAAGGAAACTGATAAATACGAAATTAAAAATGCGAAATTCAATTAGGAGGAAACTAAAGATGGATAGTTACGACGCTGACTTGTCAATGGATAGTCTAAATTCTGTCGTACCACTACGCATCGATCGGAATGGAAAAATTAATATTGAAAATAATACAAGCGATAGAAATCATAAACATTCGCTTGATAATAATCACATGGATGAAATCAATGGAAAGCCAGAAAATAAACAGTCCAATGTTTGGTGCGGACGTGAAATTCTGGAGAAATTGAATTCTTTGAGAAACGTAAACAATTTAATTGCCGATTCGGAAGAAGCTTCCTGACATTTCTGATATTTCTGAATTTATTATTTCCAGGGTCTTTTGATGAAACAAATAGAGTGGGATCCCAATAGAAATTTGGCATCGCCGACAGCATCGGAAATCTTTTAATACAATTAAGATCATGCTCATATCAAAACATTCTTTTATTTGTTTCCTTTTCGTTTTCGTAGTGAGCGATAGTGTAGAGAATGTGCGAGAATAAGATAAAAAAGTAGGAACAGAAATGAAAATGTGAAGGAAGATACGAGGCATTCTTCTCGCGTTACAGATATATTAAGTTATAATGGCGTTCGAGTTAGACGATCTTTTAAAAGATGATAAAAAAGATGCTAATTTAATACCGGACTTGAGCAAAGCAACGTGCAATTCTCAAGAGGAATTTAAGCGATTAATGGAACACTGCCCAGAATTTAAAATTAAAGTAGAAAAGGTTCGTGTACAGCGTTTTAAGTCAATCGTGATGCTATAAAATATTTTTTAAACACACGATTTATATTGAATATTATTAAGCTTACTTTTTACTATTACTATGACTTTTACTGTTATACTATAAGGTAAAGAGAGAAGATACCAAAGTACGCGACAAAGAATTCTCTTGGAAAGCAACTAAAAAAGAATTGAAAGCTATAGAAAGAGAATGGGCATACGGAGATCCTATTCCGCCCGATATGAAAGGTTTAAATCTTCGCGAATTACAGCAAGTTGCCATCGATTGGAGAATGCTTACGCCGATCAGACCGAAACTTCGCCAGGACGAGGAAATCTTCTCGAGATTGGTAATTACTAAAAAATAAGGCGAATCTACTTAATTATAATTGTTTATTATACAAAATATGGTCGTTGTCTCTGCAGGTAGAAATGGGTAAATTGGAAGCAAAAACCCGAATGAAAGAACGACGTTCGTTCACCAGTCCAATAAGACGAAATAAAAATCGAGCCGGAGTTATTGAGAGTAGCGTTAAAATCTGCGGCGAGTGTGGCGAGGAATACTGTTTCGGTGAAACTTGTGGCGACATTTTATACGACTCGTACGTTCGAATCATTGTCCCGACTCAGCAGTCTAAAACAAAAATTTCCGCCGATACGGAAGCTATTATCGCTAACATGAATCGCCCTAAGAAGCAAAAGAGGAGGAAACTCAAAACGAAAAGTAAAACTTCCAAAAAAAGTGTACGCTTGTTGATTCACCACAAAGGAAGAAAATCGATAAACAAAAGTAAGAAAAATAGACGCGAGAGCGATATCGAAGAGACGGTGCAACCTGTAAGACAATTTAAAAGAAAATGTACTAAATACCGGAAAAAATGACAATCGAGCAAACGACTGAACGATAAACGCAACAAAACATTTACCATATAATAATTCTTCCATGGTTTCAGATTTTTCTTGTCATATTCTTTTTCAACATGCTCAGTCCAATCTAATGAAACGAATGCGAACATTCTATTCATAAAAAAACTGACTTAATGCTAATAAGAATAAGCGAAAAACTTTATAAAAATATACAACGCAATGAGCCTCGTATAAACATACATACATCCACATTCGATGCTATACAATTGGTACTATTTTGTTTAGTATTTATATAGCAAATTTTATAATCATTTCAAAATTTTAACTGAAACTGAATAATGATTAAAAAAGATAGAACTTTTAGATATGTAGTAAAAAATTCGTATCAAGTGCAATTATAGTGATCTTAGAATTTTCGTATTATAAAATTACACTAATAAAATATTCGCTTAAACAAAGAAGTGTGAATAATAAATTATAAGCATGTTAAAATCATTATAACATACATATAACTGCAATATAAATATATAAATGCACATGATGACGTTATAAATACAGGCATAATAAAAAATCAATGAAGTGCTGGAAAAATATAATTTTTATTCTTTTATCTTATTTGCCTCTCTGTTCTACTTCACATTAGCTTGTATCTTTTGCACGTTTTACTGAAATATCACAACCAAAACTACAATCACGCTAGAGAAATCTTTTGCTACCAAAGCAAAACATATTCCTTTAACAGACTCCCTTTTCATTACCATAGAAATATAGATTTATCATCAAATTTTAATAGATTTACTATATAATTAAATATGTTCTTAAAAGAGGTAGTTTTGATACCATTAAATTAATGCTACGGCTTCCTCTTTCAAGCAAAGATTAAAATACGAGATTAAAAAGCAGAATATCTCTCTTGAATTATAATTTTCCATAAATTTCTTATAATGTATTTCTTTGTTATTTAATTTCACTTAATTAACCTTAATACTAATTCACAATCTAATAATGATTATTAATGTAATATCTAAGTAATACACACACACTTTACACAAATATTTTTATGTATATATTCATATCACCACTATAGTCTTAATAAAAATAGCTATAATGATATATTTGTAGCAAATTTTTAATGTTATTAACCTTCTCGAGTAAAATAAATTATATATTCTAGTTGGTTATATCATTAATAAAATCATATGGTGACTTAACTTACAAATGTTTTTTGCTTTAGATATAGACAATTCTGGATAGTTCAATTATTTCATGAATAAAAATGGTAAACATACTATTCAAATGTGATACTTAGAATTTCTTTATTTTTATACTTTTTTTTTGCAGAAACATAGTTTTATTATCATTCTTAGATAAATCTATTTTCTGCTTTATGGAACATATTCAAAATTATCTTCACCACTGAATAAGTGTAACAATATAATAGCGAACACATGTAAGACTATTATTCATAGAGGAAATTTTTTCTGGAATGCATAAACAGACACCAATTCAATTTTTGTGTCATATTTCCTACTTTTACACAAATTGAGATGTAGATATAAAAAAATTATTACCATAATCTGCAATGGAAATTGCACATATAATTTTAATCAGAAAATTATTTTTTAATGTACATATATACAATTCAATATCATCTTTTTATTTACAGTAATTATAATCTGTTGATAAAACTGCCTAAATATTTTATTTTTACTAAATAAAAGTTATGTGAAAAGCATATCTGTATGCACGGATAACATTTCTTTTCTATATATAATTTTGTTTGCAGTTTATGATTTAATTACCTCAAAATTATAAGTAAAAATCATGTAATATGTAATAGAAACTTATAAATACACTTTTATAATGATTCACAAAGTAATCGTTTACAACTGCTTGACATAGTGTCGTAAATTTTATTAATCGTAAAAATGATATTTTTGAGGATATGCTTACTCATAGGACACAAAATTAATGCGAAGAAATAATAGAAACTATTTAAGTACATTAATGATTATTTTGTACAAACAAAAGAAATAAAAGAAATAATTTGCAGCTAGCATTTATAACAAAAGTGTCAAGCAAGAAAAAATAAAAACAAATTTAAACAAAGTATCATGAAGTCTAATTGAATACACACTATTAAAAACTGAGCCAATGTTACTACAAATGATCATAAAACATATATTGTAGAAATATGATACCAGTTCTGAGATTTACTCTTAGAAAAATATAACATATAGCTATATTTTTTCTTTTTGGCACATTAATGGGGTACATACCGATTGTATGATATGAAAGATTGAATATTTGTCAATTCTATATAAAGAAAAACATACTACAAATTTTCGATGTCATAATTATAATAATTATCATAGTCAGATTATAATTCTTAATATACTACAAAAAAGATCTTGCAATTACCAATGTTTGAAAAGACATAAACTACAAAAGCATTTTCCTACTTTTTACTCCATTCTTATGTTTAAAAAAATGTATAACTAAAAATACCCTCTCCTTTATTTTTAATGTGAAGAACCATTAATGGTCCCTTTATACAGACATAAATTATAAGCTCAGGTATATAGAATGCTTATCACAAGTCTTTATCAGGCATATGCTTCAAATATTTTGTCTTCCTTACTCTCACCAGTTATATGAGATAATCAAGAATGTTATTAGATAACACTTAAACAAGTTATTCAGAATAAATGTATACTGCAATTAATTTCTACAATAGGTACTATAACAAATATGTCCTTAATTGATAGCTGCAAATAGTGTACTTCTTCGTATTTCATATTTTTTTCTAACAAAATATAAGCTGGAGCACCTTACATAAATTAAGACTTACAATATATTGTATTTATATGCCTGTAAACCATCTGTCTTTATATAAACACATTTATCTTTATACAGAACTATCATTAGCATTTTTGAATTTATACAGAATGTGCTGTTTTATATATATTAATGACACAATTATTAATTACATTTTGCACCAAGCATTTTTTTTTACAGATGAATTCTGATACGTGTCAAAAATATTCATCTATCCATTTTTACATGAGCTACAATGAAAAAAAGCTCATTAAAATAACTTACACGGATAGTAATAAAAAAAAATATATATCTGATGAAACTTCGATCACACTCATTGATAACCTGTTGCTCCAAATTTTGTACCAATTGTTGTAAGTTATGTTTAAATATATCGTATCCATATAAAGCCTGAAGAAGTAACTTAACTTACACAAATACGTTTGTAAGAGCAATTTCTATATCTTTTTTACATAATTTATAGCACTGTAAAAAATCAAGTATAAATGACCTTGGGCTTAGCAAAAACAATAAATGTCATTATTAACTTTCTATAAAAATACTTAATTTAACACAATTATCTGAGATCCGTAGTAATAATAAATAATATTTTGAAAATTAAATTGCAGTAAAAGATGTATTCTGTTTACTTAAACATAATATAAAATGAGATATGAGTACATGCTCTTGAGTATTTAGAAATTCAAGGTTTGCCAAGCCCATATTCCTTATTTAAGCATTTGCTTCAAGATATTAACGTGACAGTAGCATTTGTATTTACAGTTCATTATTCTTCAATGACATATATTTTTTTCTATTCTTACCACCCACATTTACTTTATAGATATAATGTTTATATTATGATACAATAATTAATTTGTTAAGTATTATCCAATAGTTTGTCAAGACATTATTATATCAAGACAACATTATATGGACAGTATTTTCAAATCAATTTTGTCATAACTTGATTTTATACACTTCTTAGTGCTTGGCATACTTATTGTTACAAATGTATGTGTAATCGACAGCACATTGTAGTACAAAAACATACGTTAAATATAGTAAACTTTTAGTAAGTCTTCCAACAAGAAACATCCACAAAGTTTGTATCTTCAGTTTTAGTGACATATTGTAATTTGTAGAAAAGACAAAAACAAGCAATACCATTTTATCTCAAATTAATTATAAATTTAGTTTTAATTTATATTTAACCAGTTTACATATTTATAAACTCGTTTAAAATCCAAAGATTTACAGATGTCTCTTGCAAGTAGCACTATTAATGAAAGTAGTTTGCTATTCCTTATGTAGGAAAATATGTCTTCGAAAGATTTTTGTATGTGTCAGCAATATATATTTTTCTCTTAGGAGATTGTCCTGTATAATATTCAATTTGGAGTATACTTTATACTTTCTATGTTTTGGCTAACAATATTTGAAATATAAATAAACGATTAGAAGCTGTAATAAACTAATAAAAGAAAAATATCAACAAGCATATTTATACAGTATTGCAAACTAAAACACTTCACCTATACAAAATATTTAGTATATGTTTGTCTTAAAAATATAATGGCATAAGTACTACACTCTAACTATGTAAATTGTTTTTGCTTTTAAAGCCATGATCTACAACCTCTACAGATCAAGAGAGACGTACCAAAATATGCTATTATGAACATACACGATATTACCTTAATGATTTAATTTGTGTGATTATACTATGTCAAAAATTATGACCTATGCCCCTTTCATTAAATGCAAGCCAGTGTTGCTACAGCGGACATATCAAAATAAATGGGGATACATGAAGTCCTTTTTGTGAATGCTATGTACGCACCTGATGTCATGAATCCTATATGTAACGGTATTTGCTTAAAGAACTTAATCCAATTAGTATTATATACAAAGATGAGGAACGATTTGGTCAGGCGGTTGATTGGTAAGTCACTTGAAAAGCACCTAACTTGTTCAAAACGATGCGCATCTTTTGAATCAAGCAGGTTTCTCACTTTATTCCTTTTCTATAGGAATATTTTGTCATTATTTTTGATTTTCCTTAGTTATCTTTCCGAGCCTTCTTTTTGTTTTTCTTCTGCGATTTGACATCTATCCAAGAACATATATAAAATACACTAATGATAATGTTCAACTTTAAAACAAATTAATAAATATGTAACATATTATCAGTAAAATGCCTTACCTCCTGATTCATCTGATACAGGAGTACTCTTCTCTTGTGTTTGTTCCACTTTAGGTTCAGAATTATCTACTTTTTTTTCTGAATCATCCTTTTTTCTTTGTACTGGATTTTCAACAGGTTTGGTATCTATTTCTGTTGCGGGAGCTGGTGGTACTTGTGTATTTTCTCCCTCAGAGATTTTTTTATTCTTCTTTGATTTACTACTTTTCTTTTCTTCTTTTTCTATTTTTTCAGTCTATATAACATAAAATAAACACATAGACTATTGTATTTCTACTATACTTCGCATATTTATATAATTTTTGAATTAGAGCAAATTTATTAAACATAATATTATTTTTTACAAATATAAATATATGACTAATAACATACCTTATTCTGCTTTTCTTCTTTTTCTGATTCTTTCTCCTCTGTTACTTTCTCAGTAGAAACTTGAGTAAGTACTACTTCTTTCTTGTCCTTTTCCTTCAATTCTTGATTTTCTGTTTCTTTAGCAACTTTATCTTTAATTTCACCTTTATCTTGTTCCTTTTGTTTTACAACAGCTTCATTAATTATATCAGACTTCTTGGTAGTCTTTTTACCTTTCTTTGAAGGGCTTTCTTCTTCCTTCTTTTTATTTTTCTTATCTTTTCTAGAATAGGCTTGTTCCCAGTCTCCTATGTTTATATTCACAATGATTTGCATTTATTATTGATATATTAATGTATAATTTTTTAATCTCTAAAGTATGACTGCTGTACTTACCATCATCAAAGTCCACTGGTTTTTCTTGAACTAAATTTTTCAAATTCTTCTTGTTTTTTGTTTGTTCTACTTTATTTTCTTTTGCATCCTTTGAGTCAACTTGATTCTTTTCTTTCTTAGCGGAGGAAATTTTATTATCTTCTTGTTTTTTTTCCTTCAACTTACTTTCTACTTCATCTGCCTTTGATGTAGATTTCTTTGATGTAATCTCTGTTTTAGATGTCGCAGTTTTTTTGAGTGGACTTGCCTTTTCGCTTGCTACCTGACCATTGCTAGATTTCTGCAAGGGGTAATAAAATACCATATAGATATATTTTACCTCGTTTATTTTGTACGACTTACAGGATTACAATAACAAGTCAGATTTTAAGTGTGAGCATAATAAAGAGATCGAAAAATTCAACTATAACAAAGTATCAAAGTATCGATTTGAAACCCTCCATGTAGAAGATATTTCCAAAAATGAAAGTACAAAGTATTATGAAGTACGAGAAAATGAAACACGTTTCAGAATACATCTTGTTACGTCATAGACTCGAAAGAACACGTATACAAATCCTTCCAACGAAAACCAGCTGATTATTAAACGTGTGTGCGCACGCGTCTGCTCGCCGCCAACCAGCGAACCATATGGCGGCTCGAAATCGTACAAACGACAGATAATACGTAAATCAAGAAGAAAATTCAAAGATTTCTAGCTAATGAAAATGATTTCAGTTTCTTACCGACCTTATCTTTGGTTTTGCCGCGCTTCTTGCTGTTAAGTTTCCGGTCCACGTCGGAGAGCTGAGCGAATGGTGGTTGCTCGGGCTTCTTGAAACCGAAAGCAAAGACGAGAATGGCACAAATTAGAACAATTCCAATCGGTATCGCATACTGCGAATGTTGAAGCAAAAGTCCGACGTCCATCGTTTTTCCGGACTGTAACGTGTGCGCGAAAGCAACGAAAAGAAGAAAAGGTTTGGGACAATGACGGAGCGGAGTGTACGACAGGCTCCGTGTACGGCTCGAGACGCGATGGTGGTCGGTGAACCGGACGCTAGACGCGCGCGCATACATGCACGATTTCTTATAAATGGGGATGGAGCACAGAGGCGTAACATCAGCGTACTCTACTGGCTGATCGAACAATTATTTGATGCCACTGTGCCAAGCGGGCACCGACCTCTGCTGACGCGGCTGTGACGCGCCACTGCATCAGTCAAGCAAGAGACTTTATTCTACTTCTGGAAATTTTTCGTAATATTTTTTAATTATTACTATTTCATAAGAAACTAAATTCTTTAATGTCTTTATTTGATCCATTAGTATATCGATGAAAGCTATCAATTATTTGACTGTTTTTATAATAAATCTTTAATTTGATAGTTTCTCCGTTGGAATTTAAAAAAACGCGCTACGGAAAAATTAGAATTAGCGTTTATTGATCTCAACCATCTCGACGGTCAAAACTACGTTGATTTGTGACTTTTTATAGCCATAAAAAATGTTCTTAGAAAAATAATCCATAATTTATTCATAATTTTATTTTTATTGATAAATTTAATTATTTATATATGATTTATATTAGCTATTTGATACTTTAGCAAACTGTACAACCATAGGCTTCTCTTTTAAAATATAACCATTAGTTTCCTGTAGAGCCAACTGTGCTTGAGTAATATTTTGTAATGTAACAAATGCTTGACCTTTCATTCTACCTTCTTGCATGAGGCGAACATTATATCTAAAATTAAAGATCTTTATAAATAAAATGTTAGCTTGATATGTAATTATGTTAAATTGAATGCGCGTTTGTATAACTTACTCATGTTCAGTATTTTTTAATCCTGGTATCACATATTTTCTATAAATATAATGCAAATCATTCAGTTCTACTTGTTTTGCTAGATTCTTTATATACAAACGATTGGATGGTTTCCCAGCATGGTAATTTTTGAAAACAGGAAGGAGTCTCTGATCTATAAAGTACATATAATTAAATATATAAGTTTCTCAAGGTTTTCATTATCACATAAGTGACAGATATGATTAAAAATATATTCTTACCATTGGTTGATATTCTGTTTAATGCTAGCTCTTCGCTTGTAATGAATTCAGGTTTCTGGGGAGATTTTTCAGAAGTCTCTTTATGAGGTTCTTCGGGTGAATGTTGTTCTGTAACTTGTTCTACATTTTCTATATTCTTGGTAGGAAACATTAATCCAAATCCACTTTTCGTTTCTGCAGTATTATCAAGTTCACATTCAGATGGAGCATTTACTGCTCCTAGTAGTTTATCCGTTTTTAATTCAATTTTTAATGTTTTAGATTCACCGAATTGTACATGTTCGAACATATCTTCTGGCCTGATTACTTTTTGAGTCGAAGGAAGTGCTGTTACTTGTTTGGCAGGATTTACAAATTTAGGTATTTTTAATCGCTTTGCAGATTGTGGACGTTTTCTTTTTATGGATACACTTTGTAAAGATTTAATATTACTGTCTTCGTCAGATTCCATTTCAGATTCTTCTTCATCTTCTTCTTCTTTTTTATTATCTTGTGGAACATCTATTAAAAAACAGGCAGTATAATACATGTAATATGTATGTAAAATATGTCATAAGATACAAAGTTAATTTTTTTTATTTAATACTACTTACCTTTTTGTTTTACTTTTTCTACTATATCTTCTCCAAAAATATCTTTATATTTCTCGATATCATAAATTTCTTTTAACATTGGAAACTCTGTTTCTAATTCTTCAAATGGTGGAGGCAAATTCATTCTGTTCATTAAATGTAACACCTAATAAAAGATAATAATAAAAGCACAATGCATACAATTATTTATAAACTCTGTGACATAATAAAAATTTAAGATCTTATTTTAGTCTGAATACCTGCGTATAAAAAGCTGGTTCTTTTATTAATTGTATAGCTATCCTCAACAAAGTGCTTTTTGTAGGTGGTGGATATTTATATCTTATATTTGGCGATGGTGGCTGTGTAAAAATCTGGTTCATTGACCAACCATATAATCGCTTTAAAAAGTTTTGAAAGTGAGATTTATTAACTGTTTCTTTTTGTATTTCATCCTTTGCTATATCTTTATCGTTGGTTTTATTTTCAGAAAATTCTATTGGCATAGATTTTTTAGCAAATTCAACCGATAGATACTGGTCTCTAACTTTTATTTGATGTAAACGTAAAAATGCTTCATTTGCTGCATTATGCGATTGAAACTTTACAAAAGTTATAGTATATTTACTAGAAGGTCGTAGTGTACGTGTTTTTATAGCACCATATTTCTGGAACAACTCATTTCGTCGCTCATCAGAAAGATGAGAAGGCAAATGAAGTACTTTGAGAGTATCGGATACCTAAAAATATAAATGCTGTTAAAAACTTTGTATGCCAATTTTATAACTGTAAATATACATATATTTACTAAACATCTTTTGTCATAGGTTATATACAAGAGATATTATGGTTAGAATTAACTATACACAATCCTATAATAATGAGAAATTATTTTTATAAAATTAAAATCATTTACATTTGTTTCTAATGACATCTCTGTTATAATTTTGTTGTTACAACAAGTTCAAACAAGTGTTAAACCTGTGCACACACACACGTACGTCAACGTACACATGTATTAATTCGTATCTAGTTCATACTGTGAACTTGCGGCTATAGGCATAGGAAGTAATATGTGCGTCTGCTTATTAGCGCCAATTTTGAATACCTTAGTGAAGACATATTAGGTTATGATCTTTTCTTTGAATCTATGACTTTTAGTTTACAATGAGTAACGAAACAGCGAAAATATAGATTTATCAAAATTATACATTTTTATAAAAGTCTGAGGAAACAATTGGAAATAATTCAAAAATTATTTATTGATTTATAGAATTCGAAGTTAGTTGACATTTGTACAAGAGAGCGCCATCTTTTACCTTTTACGAACGTTAGGAAATATGGATTTCGAGAAGACTCACGAATGTGAATCGATGTATTACTCCGCCTCGGTGTCATGGTAACAGTTTACACGGAACTACTTTCGGAAGTTCACTTGTCAATTTGATCTGAGCGAGTCACCGGTTAATACGAATATAATCTCGTTTTCGTTTGTGAATCTTCTCAATCTTCTAAACTACCGAAACGTTTTCTTTAAAGTTCATTTTAATAATTAAAAGTTCGTTGTAATTTTTCAATCCGTTGATATTCATCTTTATTCGTCAGTACCAATTTATCGATTCGTTTTGTACGAGACTTTCCGCAAAAGTGAAATAAGCTGTTGCTCGCCGCGGTGGGAATTTTTGGATTTCTATATGTAAGTATAGTATGTCAGCTCGATTTATTATTAAAAAATAGCTCTTAGAAGAATACTTGTGATTCGAATTACATGAAATACTCGAATTATACATGACTCGCGTCACTTTTCGTTATATCTACAATTTGTCGCAGAACCGTAATGCAGCCATCAGTAATCAATAATTGAAATGCCGATTTTATACATCGTATAGCCAGTGTATAATTAACTTACGTGACTTTTATATCAAATTTGATGCAGAATTTAATAATTAATGACATTTATTCTATTTTCAATAAATATTTTAATTTTACATGCTTTGTTATAACTTAATATATTTGTAGAACTTATTTATTTATAATATATTTAAATTGTTTAAAGCTAAATTTAATATTGTTCAGATTTATTTAATTTTATTTTATATTTCTTTCACATAGGTATAACAGAGACAGAGATCAAGGCAAAAATCGCCGAGGAGGAGGTGGTAGAGGAAATAATAGAGGAAGCGGTGATAATGGTCGTGGAAGTATTAGTAGTCGATTCAGTGGGCGAGGAAGAGGAGGTAGTGTTAGTAATGGACGAGGTGGGTTAAAAGGCAAACAGCCTGGAGGAAGTTTAAGAAAAGTAAATTGGGATATTCGCTCATTAGAACCATTACGAAAGGATTTTTATATTGAACATCTTGCTGTTAGAAATAGGTATGTTTTACTTCAGCTAGATTATTCTTTTAGTTCATTTCTCACTTTAAAATACATATGATAACAGATCTAAGGAAGAAGTTGCACAGTTCCGAGAAAATGCTGAAATAACTGTAAAAGGAGATAATGTTCCTAATCCTATCCAATACTTTGAAGAAGGCAATTTTCCACCTTATGTAATGGAAGGAATTCGTAGGCAAGGATATTCACAACCTACAGCAATTCAAGCACAAGGGTGGCCAATAGCACTTAGTGGCAGAGATCTCGTTGCAATTGCACAAACTGGTTCTGGAAAAACACTTGGAGTGAGCTAAACAGAGTTTTAGTTTATCACTCATGTAAAATATTGAAGTATACTTAAATTAACTATGAATAAATTTATAAAATTTAAAAAAAGACAAATGTTATGCTATTACTAAAATTATCTGTCTTACTTTTTTCACAGTATATATTACCTGCAATAGTACATATTATACATCAGCCACGCTTAAGTAAAGGAGATGGTCCAATTGCTTTAATACTGGCACCGACAAGAGAACTTGCACAGCAGATTCAAGAAGTAGCTAATTGTTTTGGAGAATCGGCAGCTGTAAGAAATACATGTATATTTGGTGGTGCACCTAAAGGACCACAAGCTCATGACTTAGAAAGAGGAGTTGAGATATGCATTGCTACCCCAGGTAGACTGATTGACTTCTTAGAGAGAGAAACTACAAATTTACGAAGGTAAGTGTCAAAACCTTTTTAATTTAGATAATTTTAACATGCTTGTGTATAATGATTTCCATCGACAATGTATTTTCAGATGCACTTACCTAGTGCTTGATGAAGCTGACAGAATGTTAGACATGGGTTTTGAACCTCAAATTCGTAAAATTATAGAACAAATAAGGCCTGATAGACAAGTGCTAATGTGGTCAGCAACATGGCCAAAAGAAGTTCGAGCTTTAGCAGAAGATTTCCTAACTGATTACACTCATCTTAATATTGGATCATTAACTTTATCGGCCAATCATAACATTGTACAAATTGTAGATGTTTGCCAAGAATTTGAGAAGGATATCAAATTATATAGGTTACTTCAAGAAATTGGAACTGAAAAAGAAAATAAGACCATAATATTTGTAGAAACAAAGCGTAAAGTTGATGATATTACAAGAAATATTAGAAGAGATGGATGGCAAGCTTTAAGTATTCATGGTGATAAAAATCAGCAGGAAAGAGATCATGTCTTGCAGGAATTCCGTAGTGGACGAGCACCGATCTTGGTTGCAACGGATGTAGCTGCAAGAGGTTTAGGTGTGTACACTTTAATCTACCATAAATTTGTAGGTATAGTAAAAATAGTATACACCTGGGAATAGGCAACACTTATTGGATTAGCCAGTGATGCGTTATTGCAGTAAGGCCGGCCGACAGCTATGTACGTAGCAATGTGTGATGCATTGGAACCATTACAGTTATTGTTCTAAGCTACATTTTGGAGCCCTATGTATTTAAAAAATACATATTTTTTCATTATATGATCTAGTAATTTAACTATAAAGATATATGTAAAAATATTGGTCGAATATTATGTCTATATCAATAAAAGTAAAAAAAAAAGTTATTTTAAATGTGGGGCTCTGAAATGCACACAAGCTACCACTAAGTCTGTCTGCTTTTCTTTTTCAGAGGCACAGAGTTCCCTAACACAATGTGGTGTACTGCCAGTATTGGGCAGACACAGTGATTATTTAATTTTTTTTATGTTAGATTATATTTAATGACTTGTACTAAAATATTATATCATGATTAATACTTCAGGTTATAGTTTTGTATATTTTATAAAAGGACAATAACTTATCACAGTATTACATAGTAATATAGCAACATTTATTCTGTTATAACTTAATAACTAAGTAAATGACATTTACCTTTTCCTATGAAGGAATTCTAATTAATCCTTTTTAAAAAAGTATACATAATATTTCCTGTTTTTAATTATTATGATTCTTGTAACTTACCCACAACTACATTTTCTAAATTTTGTACTTGGTGCCTCTCATTATTTAAGATGTTTGCAAAAGTTACAAATTCAATGCATTCAGGCTTAAACCGTAAAATGCTGCCTTTATCCCAAACCAGACACCACCGCTGTGTCTGTCTAATCTCTAGGCCAACGATATATTTCCATAATGAAACAACAAAAATTGGTCTACTTTAAAAACAAGCAACACTACGCTTGCTGATTTTACATCGGAAGTACTTGACAAAAGGTGGGTGATTCTCGAACTTCTTTTATTGACTGATTATTTAAAAGTTGTTGAACATACTACTTTCGAAACCATCGTGTTTTCAATATAATACTAAAGATTACATATAAATATTGTTAAATGTTCAATTCTAATCTTCTAATTTAAAATTTAAATTAGTACAATTGAAAAACTATATTATAAGATGATCAGTTCAAATAAAGAAGTCTTTCAAAATCACTACTACTGACATATGATAAAATATGTCTTAACAATTAATCGTACAATTAAAAGCAGGTAAAGTAATAAATTGTATTTTTCTTTTACTGTAATGATTTCTTATTTTATTATATTTGCATAATAATGACAAACAAATAACACTTATATTGTAATTATAATTGTAAATAAGAAGATATTTATTCATTCATTGTAAATACTATCACTCTTATTACTTTTAATCAATCCTGCTTCACAGATGTGGATGATGTTAAGTATGTAATAAATTTTGACTACCCATCGTCATCAGAAGACTACATACATAGAATTGGTCGCACTGGCCGTAGACGTCAAACAGGGACAGCTTATGCATTCTTTACAAGTCATAATATGAAACATGCAGGAGATTTAATAGAAGTTTTACGAGAAGCTGGGCAAAATATTAATCCACGATTAAGCGAAATGGCAGAAATGGCAAAGTCAGGAAACTTTGGTAACAGAAGTATGTTTGTATATTATGTATATATTTTGTTACAGGTTTTATTTCAGAATTAATCTAGCATATTATTTATAAATTTATATTTGAATTTCAGATGCTAAACGTTTCTGCAGTTCATCTGGAGGCCTAGATAGAAATGGTGGGAGACGTGGAAATATTGATTGTAGAGGAGGCCGAGGTAGTGGTATTATCAGAGGACGTGGAAGCATTCGTTCTAGTAATTCTTACCAGTCTGGATCAAGCAGTTACTCAGGGTCAGACTACGCTAACTATAATAACTTAAAGCAAAGTAATTCAATTACTCAAAATACTGGTTACGGATATACTACACAAAGAAGTTATGGGCAAAATAATATGTCTCAAGTTTATGGAGGTGGTGATAATTATGGGAATAATTATCAATATAGAGGTGCTGCATATTAATACCACTTTAAATATATTAAAGATAGTATACTATTAAAAGTGTAAAGTGTACTTCTATAGCACATGTGGTTCGATTTATGTAAAGGACAATATACTTTGCAGCAAATTAAAATAGATTCCAAGAAAGCAAGGTATTGATACATGTGATATGTGTAAAACATTTGTCTAGTATCAACAGTATGTCTCTAAGTCAAATATTTTATTATTCTTCTATTATGCGATTTTTTAATTACAAATAATACCATACATTGGAAATAATGCAATAATCATTTTAAAAAACAAGAAAAAGGATATAGTTAGTGTTACTATATGACACAATACAGAATGTGATAGAAATCAGACAACTTAAATACGTGCATATTTCCTAAGGAAAATGGCGTAAAAACTACTTCATAAGGGATATTGGAAACTACCTTCTAAGCCCTATATGAAGATGTACGTGCATAATATTTGTTCTGTTAATAGTAAGTTTAAATATAGTAGGCAAATTTAAGCAAATCTAAATGTTAAAATACTGTAAACTAAAACTTTATTACTTTGTTGTTATTGAACATGGTTTGTTGTTTAAATTTATGAAATGTTTTATTATAATGAAAAAGATTTAATATACAGTAGCCTCACTTATATCAAGATTAGAAAATTGGTTAACCCCGTGCAAGACGGCACGTAAAATCACCATATTATATTCGGGGATCTATTGTATATAAATTAATTTATTACAACAAAATTATGTTATGCTGTAAATTTATTTAATTGCTACAATAATATGCAATAAAATGCACATTACATATCCATTAGTTCATTTATAACGAAGATCTTGCTTATAAAATATTATTTTGTTGACGATGTTAATACATAAATAATTATTATCTATATATATTATGCAGCTTGGATATTATAGGCATATGTTTATGTAATAAATAACAAGATTAATTAATACACATTGTTCAGTTTTTACATATGAGAAACATTAGTATTATCGCTAAAAAATCATACGGTAATAGTTATTTTTATTGAAAAATCAATATTTACTTCAAATTCAATACACTAATTTCATTGTAACTGTGATAATATAATTTTAGTTCTTTTCTTAATAAATTACTGAATATTTATTTACGTGCATATAATTTAAAATTCATCGATAGATGACACAAAATTAAAATAGCTTGTATAACAAAATAAATTAAACTGAACAAGTAATGATAGTGAACATGCGCGGCAAAGTTAAAATAGCAAATCGTATTCTCTATTAGTTGCATATTCCTTCCTTTATCACAGCTGGCGACTTCCGGTATATTAATACTTGCATACTACCTGATCAGGTTTTTCGAAATATACTAATATATATAATAAAATATATTGATGAATAAGTGAAATGAAAATTCTCGAGTTATAATCATTATTTCAATCATGAAAAGTATGTTAGTTTTTGATTCTCATAATATGTCAAAAAACAGGGACTATTTCTTGCGCGTATACGTCGCCATGATGAGTGTTCGTAAGTTCCTTTAGGATCGGATGACGAGTGATCTGTTCTCTTTCCGTCAAGTATATTGAACTTTTTGAGAAATTTTTGGAATATCTGGTTAAAAATCAATAAGCATTTCCATGACGATGTAAGTTATATTATACTATGAAATAAGCTTTTGAAAATATGCTTAATATCGACACATTTTGATTGACATTAGAATGGTTTTACGCTTTAACTATTCTCCATGTTGGCTCCGTCTTTTCCATGTTAGGACCGTCCTTTCTAAAGATTATCATAGCATAAATTGTTCATTTGTTTCTAACATGTATGCTGTTACAAATATAATATAATGCAAATGCATATTATTAAAAAATAAAAGAATCGCGTATATACATATACACGGTTCGATAGTTTACGATACGTGACAATATTTTTTACAAACTTGGCGTTATATGGATCGATGTGCTCGTCCATATGAGTGTCAATAGGTTCTGAGAAAGAACTATCTTACGTCATATTATTTATGTTTGGATTTTTAGATACATACATATTTCACATAATATATTTTTTAAAAGGTTTAAATAAATATAGGTTTTATAACGCGAGGATGGCATTAAAACATTTGTGTCAAAGTCCACTGCTTAATATTCCATACGTTTCTAATTGTTTCTATATGAGTTATTTATAATGTTAGTACTTTTCAGTATTAATTATCTACTTTAATATTTATATACAATATGCGCAAACAAGTAATCTATTTACTTATATTTTTGTTGTGCTTTGTTAATATATTTTATTATACTATTACGCTTTAATAGGGCATACCGTGACCGTGACCGTGGTGACAGAAGGGGAGGAGGTGGTTCTCGAGGAGGTCGTTTCGGTGGACGTGATGGAGGTGGTGGAAGATTTGGAAATAGTACGAATAGAGATAATGGCAGTTTTGGAAGTAATAGTTTTAAAAATCGTCAACCTGGAGAACGATTGCGTAAACCTAGATGGGATATGAGTACTTTACAACCATTTAGAAAAGACTTTTATCAACCACATCCAAATGTTACAACAAGAAGTCTTCATGCTGTAGAAGCTTACCGCTCAGATAAAGAAATTACAGTAAAAGGCACAAATATTCCTGGGCCCAATATTTATTTTGAAGAAGGTGGTTTTCCAGAGTATGTTTTAAATGAAATTCGAAGGCAAGGTTTTGGAGAACCGACAGCTATACAAGCACAAGGTTGGCCTATTGCTTTGTCTGGACGCGATATGGTTGGCATAGCGCAAACAGGATCTGGGAAAACATTAGCTTACATTTTACCAGCTATAGTACACATTAATCATCAACCTAGGCTAAATAGGAACGATGGTCCTATAGCTCTTATTTTGGCACCAACAAGAGAGCTTGCACAACAAATACAGCAAGTAGCATCAGACTTTGGGGTTTCTTCGCAGGTTAGAAATACTTGTATTTTTGGTGGAGCACCTAAAGGTCCACAAGCACGTGATCTGGAAAGAGGAGTGGAAATTTGTATAGCAACCCCTGGTCGTCTTATAGACTTTTTGGAACGTGGTACAACAAATCTTCGTCGATGTACATATTTAGTACTCGACGAAGCAGATAGAATGCTAGATATGGGTTTTGAACCTCAGATTAGAAAAATTGTAGAACAAATACGTCCAGATAGACAAACACTGATGTGGTCAGCAACATGGCCAAAGGAGGTCCGTAACTTGGCAGAAGAATTTTTAACCGATTACATACAAATCAATATTGGCTCTTTACAATTAGCAGCTAATCACAATATTCTTCAAATTGTGGATGTATGCGAAGAATATGAAAAAGAAAGTAAATTAATGAAACTATTGGAAGAGATTTCCAATGAACCAGAAAATAAAACTATCATTTTTGTTGAAACAAAAAGAAAAGTGGATGATATCACACGAGCTATTAATAGGTATGGATGGCAAGCTATTGGCATCCATGGGGATAAGAGTCAACAAGAAAGAGATTATGTATTAAACCGTAAGATACATTGATTATTACATATTTTTAATCACTCTAAATTATACAATATATATTGATAAATTTACAGCAATAGTAAAATAACTTATTAATATATGAAATATAATTTATCTTTACTATGAGAAATACTTTAAAAGAAACTCTTTTAATTGTTTTTCTTTAAATGTAAGTATTACTTTTTTATCCTTTAATGTAAGATAATTTGTTTTAGAATTCCGGAGTAGCAGGTCTGCAATACTAGTAGCTACGGACGTTGCAGCAAGAGGTTTAGGTAAGATTCTGTTCTCACAAGTGTGGGTATGATGTAAGGGTCAGGCTGCGATGGTTATTTCACGGTTGTGAGAATCTTAATATTGTGATGTGGCAACGGATAACGGCATGTGCCAGACTGATTGACGTTAGTCCTTAAGCAGCGTGGATGAAGATGACTTTAAGATTGTGTAGGAATTATGGAGCAGAGTATTTAATGGTTCACGATGCATATTTATTTATTTAGTTAGTTTTATATTTAATTTCTTTTATGCATTTAGAAGGTTTTTAGCGATACATTTTATACCCTACAACTACAGATAAATGTTGCCAGTATGATTCTTTTAGAAGTAAGCCCAAAGGAGAGAGTAATTCATAACTTATTTCTTCGGTTTCATTATTAGTTTAGGTGGATTTTGATATATTCTTTATCTTTAATAAGATATTAGTCCAAAGTTACTTACAACTTTAAATGTACATGATTGTGTTAAATAGCCCTCGATAATGTTTCTATTAAAGTGAAGAGTATGTCAAAATATTTCAGGTGAGGTTGAAAATAAGCAGGTAAGGCGATAGAAACGTTTGTTTTTAGATTTTGCTCTGATTGAAACAAGTCCTGTCAGTCTGGTATTAACGTGCTGTTCTATGTGTTTTCAGAGGCACATGCGACGGAGTTTTATCAATGATAAGAACTCTGGAGAGCTTGCTTTGGAATATATAATTGAACGGGGCGTGACTGCCGGTCTTCGCCCCCTCGCAACAAGCTATACTAACGCTGTGCCTCGGCTCGCCGTGCCACTTGAAAAACACACTCTCGCTCTGTACCTGCGATGGTCCAAAGTATGGAAGTAATAATATTAGGAAATTCAGTATATAGGTCATTTAAAACATATGAATGTTTATACATTAGGGTAGTAGGATATGACGTTGAGTTCCGTCTTAATGCTTACAGAATTCGTTCTCGTTTTAATCATAAGATTACGATACATAACTTTCACTAGCTATGAGATCCATTTCGTCTTTCGTGTTGCAAAACTGCTCAAAATACTTACGAGTTAGAAGCAGTGTTAGGATTTGTTAGAAATTAGGTCGGAAATGATTCGTTATATCGAAGAGATTCGTTGATAGATTGATAAATTTCGATTCTTCGTCGAGTTAGTAATAGCTTTATAAAACTTCAGCATAACATAAAGATCCTTGATGCTAAACATGCATTGGAGTATACGTGGGGTTGAGTAGAGTGCGCATATGGTGCTCATCCAAAGTTTTAACCTTACCGAAGCAATGCACAAGGACCAAATTTTCAAAGACCAGCACAGATCCATACTTTGGTGCGGGAGAGAAGGGTGTGAAGTTACTAAGAATAAATGTAGAGCTCGCTCACTCATTAAGCGAGAATTCTATGAGAACCATCTGAGCTCTGATTCCTCTACATTTCCAAAAATGTATTTACATTTCCAGCTTTAGGCAAAAACAGGTAAATAATATGTACACTTGCTCTTTGTGGTCAACTTATTTATGTTACTAACGTGCCTTGCAAATGGAATTTATTATCGATCAATATCAATGTCTTCTACATATAAACCTAAAGCAGTAGTTCGATATATGGCATCGTTTTTAATAACTAAATGTATTTATGTACAATTATGACGTGCAGATATATCCGTATCTTTATAGAAGTAATAATAAATTGTACCGAAGTTTCAATTCTGCTTGCAAGGAAATTAAACACAGCTTAAATTAGTTCGCTTTGTAAGTTAATGGCACACCACAAAGAATCAAGTATTTTCCACTTTCTACGATAATAATGGAGACTATTGTGCAGATGTGGAGGATGTCAAATTTGTGATAAACTTGGATTATCCGTCCAACTCCGAAGACTATGTTCATCGTATTGGACGTACGGGGAGATCGCAACGAACAGGGACTGCGTATGCCTTCTTTACACCTGGAAATGCACACAAAGCCGGTGACCTAATTCAAGTTCTAGAAGAAGCAAAGCAAGTCGTAAATCCTAAACTTTACGAACTCTCAAGAAACCCAGGTGTCTATAAAAGTAGGTTTAGTTATGTTGTAATCTATACGATACTTTATTTTCTGCGGAATACCGCAGTGTTTTATATAATTTTATTAACACAATTTTTGTTTAGGAGGTCGATACGGCGGTCGTAATGGCGGTGGAGGTGGAGGACGAGGATCCGGTGGTCGCGGGGGTGGTCCACGAGGATCACGTGGTGGCCGTGATGGTGGTGACAGAAGTGGGAGATTCGATCGTGGCGGTGGTGGAAGTAGTGGCGGTGGCAGTACCGGTGGAAACGATCGGGGCAACAAATGGGGTGGAAGTAGTAGCGGTAAGTGTAGCACATAAGCACACTAAATGCTTACAAAGGTTGTTACGTTAATTGAAAATATTCTACTTGAAAATTAGATTTAATTTTCACGTGAATATTTGGACGTGAGCAATATCACATTCTATAGCTTAATGAATTCAATTCGATAAGATCTTGACAAGATTATATCGTGCACATTCCACATTTGTTTACTCATAAGCAAAATATTAATTTCTTGTCCAGGTGGTTTGGGAGGAGGTGGTTATAGCAGTAAATCGTTTCCTCAGAATAACTTTGGAGGAGCTTCCAGTGGTGGTGGCTCTAGTTATAGTCAAAATGGTGGTGCATATGGAGGAGGTGGTGGTGGGAGCAGTTACAGACAACAAAATGGTTATTAACAACGTGATAGCTTATTTCAGAATAAAGTTTTATTTATGTAATATAGTAAGCAAAGAGAACAAAAAGAGAAGTATATTGTCTAAGAGCAGATAATATTTTATATACGCGCTTCTCATCGTGACGGGGCACAAATGTAGTACGCGATAGACACAGATACACAGTCATATGATTAGACGCGAGTGTATTTGACAAACAGCGGCTGCATATAATTATGTTAAATTACTGACATTCTTACTTGCATTCATTATTTTTTTTTTTTTTTTTTTTTTTTTTTTTTTTTTTAATAACAACGCATAAACGTAAGTTTCACCCTAATTTAGGGTTTTACATGGTCTTTAAAACTATGCAATACATTGTGTATTGTATGGATTGAAAAGTACCATTTTTAAATTATACGCAACGTAGTCTTAGAAAATTACTTATAGTTTTCACGTTAAACGATAGATCTAATTTCTTATTTAAGCATTGCATGTATGTAAGAACTAAACGGTAGTATAAAATATTTTGCCGACAATGATGCCACATTGTGAAATTAATTTTGTGATCGCGTGGCACTTACGAAGCTATACCTTTCCAAGGTTTTTTCCGATACAACGGTGTACGTTATCTCGGCACTCTATGCGGTTATTATCTCTATTGTGACATAACGATAAAAAGTTTGCAGTCGCCGTCTGACAAACCTGCAAAGTATAGCTCTCTTTGATCATTCATTGGTTGAATCGTTTATCGAACATCATGCGATTAGGTCAGAGTTTACTACGTTATTCGGACAATACTCTTATATTTTGCGATAGTTTATCGCATTGATATAGGTCGGTGGTGATGTTGTGATTGGTAATCATATTTTAACTTTCTTTATGTACCAATGTTTCTATAAAGAGGATAAAAAAAGTTTACAGCCTTATTTTATGTTTTTCGAATATAATAAACTAAACGAGTTTGTGTTATTAGATTTAACGAAGATGTATTTTATAAGTATTCTTTATATAGTTATACACTGTGTAATCGTCTAAAAAACAAATCTTTTTTTTTTTTCTTCCAATTAATTATTATTATACATCTTGAATAATTGTTTAGATATAACGTGTGGTACATAAAAAGTTAAAATGTTTCTATAAGTAACTGTGTCATACAGTATCAAAGTAAGCGTAAATTACAAACTTATCAATTAGATATAAGAGGAAATAAGATTGGCCTTCTGTGCCAGTCTAGTATGTCGGCGACATAACTGTACAAAAGATTATTTGATTCGACTTTATCAAGTAGCCTTGGGCATTACTTCCATCTAGTGAAAGAAGAATTTATTAAGAGTATCGGTATATATGTTATATTTATTACAAAATATATGTAAACAATCTAAAGATTTACTCGCACATTTTTGTAACAAAACCTTTCTATCCATTTTCAATCTCACGATCTATCGGAAACGATGGATCAATCGATTAATCGTATGATATATTTTATCGGTATATCGAATATTCTACTTTATTGTAATTAAAAGAAGAAAAGAAAATAAATTCAATCTCCATCTACATAAACGATGAAAAGATGCGTAATATCGAATTTTGTAAATCGTGTTAGATTTTTCTAGACGCATTGATTCCCGCGTCGTATCGAGTAACAAGACGATCCGTATTACGTGATAATTGATATTCCAACTACTGTACATGTATGCATCCGTTGTTGTGGATACTTAAAATTGCAAATTGCTCATTGACCGGTATTTTTTTCGATAGACGTCGAGGAAGTCGAGACATTTAGACATTTTTGTTTCTTTCAAATAGTCTAATGTCGGCGGCGCCGTGTAGACGTTATCTACATTCTGCGAGTGATTCGAGTTTTCCCGCGATGACGTCACTCCGGGTGACTGTATGCGAGCGGAGGGTGGAAAGGTGGGTGGGGGGAGACGAGCGATGCTCGATTAATAAAAAGATGTGCAACGCCGGTCTCGCGCGCAGTACGCTTCGGGAGATCGTCGATGTTGCTCTTTCCTTTCTCTCTTTCTCTCTCTTTCTATCCACGATTGTTCGTCCCGGTCTAATCGAGTGGTCGGGAGAAAACAGAAAAAAAGAAGCGCCTATTCGTGTACACGTGTTTCTACGCTTTTTTCCCGATGAACATGACAGAATTTCGGAAAGAAGTTCGTGTTTGGTGCGACGGGTGGTGAGTTTATGAATGAAATGTTTAGTGCCGTATCATTTACAAGATAAGCGAGCAAAGTATCCCCTTACCCCGGTGTCGTTCCGTTAGACATCTCGGGAAAGCACCGTACCTTTCGATTTTCACGTGTTAGCGCGCGAACTTGACAGATGACATGGAAAAAAAGGGAGGGATAAGCCGGTGCTACGAAAATATGCTTCACTTGTGTTTCGTAGAACTTATTATTTTTCGTTCATTCTTATCGCCCGTTTCGCAAAAAGGATAACTTTGCTTACCAATCATAATTCAATACGCGTTCCGTAAAACGTCGCGTCAGAAGATAAAAGACACGTTTCATGCGATCGTAAGAAAGACTAGCGATCAATACCATGACTTGATTAATTAATCACTAAGATATAACCACCTTGTTGTTTTGCAACAAGATTCACGGTCGTTATAAACATATTCAAGTTTCGCGTAGCCACATCTACTCTGTTAGTATCTTTTTTTCGTAAGATCTTTATTTTTCCATACTTTTTACTTCGATTTTGTCTTCTTTCGATTGGATCATTATTCATGCCTGTTATTTTATATATTGTAGTTATGATATGGTGCACTTTGGTCATGCGAATTCTTTGAGGCAGGCTAAAGCATTAGGAAATTATTTGGTGGTTGGTGTTCATACGGATGAAGAAATTACAAAGCACAAAGGCCCTCCAGTTTTTACGCAGCAAGAAAGGTATCTTGTATGTTTATCATGGTGTTAGGAGTTACCATAAATTATTCCGCTTAATGAAATATAACTAAGAGTTTGCTTGCTTATGTCGTTTTATCGATATATTTACGTGTATTTCCTTTTTCTTTTCTTCACTGTTTTGTTTCAGGTACAAAATGGTCCGTGGTATAAAATGGGTAGATGAAGTAGTCGAAGGTGCTCCTTATGTTACTACGTTAGAAACATTAGACAAGTACAATTGTGATTTTTGTGTACATGGTGATGATATAACAATGACTGCGGATGGAATAGATACTTATCATTTTGTTAAAGCAGCTGGTCGTTATAGGTATGACAAAATAAACAGAAGAAAAGTATTCTATATTAAAAGTACAGTGAGAATAAGTTTAATCTAACAAAAGTGGATAATAATTATCATTGTTGAGGCTTCGAGTCATCTATATTAATAAAGAACGTAATAACTACAGGGAAGTACAAAGAACAGCAGGGGTTTCGACTACAGATCTTGTAGGGCGCATGCTTTTAATGACGCGTCAGCATTTTAAACAAGGAGAAAGCGAATATACCGTCGACAGAGAACCTAGTAAACGAATGGGTCAGGATTGTACGGCACGGAGCCCATGGACCGGTTGTTCACAGTTTCTTCCTACTTCTCATAAAATTGTACAATTTAGCGACGGAAAGAGTTCGCAACCTAATGATAAAGTTGTTTATGTCGCTGGAGCATTTGATTTATTTCACGTTGGACACTTAGACTTCTTAGAAGTTGCAAAGAAAGAGGGCGACTATCTTATCGTTGGTCTTCATACAGATCCAGCTGTTAACCGTTACAAATGTGGTAATCATCCAATCATGAATCTTCATGAACGAGTTCTTAGTGTACTAGCATGTAAGGTGAGCCAATTACATAGAATAGAAATTATATTTGCTTCTTAGGAAACATAACCACTTTATTAACATAGAGAAAAATAAAGTTAAGTATAGCTTTTCACAAACATTTTCTTTAGAAATTTATAGCAAACTTATTTACTTCTCTGAATATTTTCTTTCTCTCTCTTTCTAAATCAGTAGTAGAATTTGTTGGGAAAATGCAAAATTGTTTTTAAACAGTTACTCAAATATTCCTAGAAAATATAAAAGCATGGTAAACAATTTTTAGGAAGATTTAGAAAAATGTTTCTCTGTTAAACTTAAGAAGTTAATAAAATTTGTTATATCGTTACGATGTGTTGTATATACTAAAATTAAAAATGTTTATTCTTGGCATATTTAGTATGTCAATGAAGTTGTAATTGGGGCACCATACGAGGTAACCAAAGATCTTATGGAACATTTTAATGTTTCTATCGTGTGTCATGGGCAGACACCGATAATGCCATGCGAAGATGGTTCGGACCCATATACAGAACCGAAAAAACAAAATAAATTTAAATTACTGGATAGTGGTAACGACATGACAACAGAAAAAATTGTTGAAAGAATAATTCTACATAGGTACGTTATTTTTCTATTAAAACTCATAAATATTTTAATATTTAGAATATATTGCATCTATATATTTGAGAATGTTTTTAACACAAGTTATCTTTTATGATGTTATAAGTGATACAAAACTATTTAAAAAACGTTAAAATGCATAATGATAAGCTGTCTTTTTTAATGTCTATTTACGTTAAAACGTGATAAGAAAAGGTGTACAAAGATCAGAGACAATTAGTCACATAAGAGGTCAAAACAACTATAGTCAATTGCTTCGTAGTAGTTCTTTTTTATGACTTTTATCTGAGTTAAGTATTCTTTGCAAAATATATTACTACATAGAATCTGAAGTCTATAATTTATACTTGGGGAGATATCAGTCATTTTGTTGTGGCTAGTTTATGAAATATCAAGTACATAAATTCATAAATGAAAGCATTTTTGATTAAACAAATATATATGTTTTAAGGATGTTTATCCTTCATCACATTATATTATTATATTTTGTATTTTTGGTTATACATATTTATTTTAATTTCATTCATATATTCATGCTTTTTACAATGGGATATGCAATCTCTCATGCAAGCACGTGTACCCATTTATTCACTTTTAGTATGCTTTTTTCATGTATGGAAACATTACTCAAAAATTCTTTAATCTGATAAAGTTTGTTGTGATATTAAAAAAAATTGTGTAATACACCATAAACAGTTATACATAAGAGTTAAAACAAAACATTATTTAGAACGATATATGCATATACTGATTTCTGTGATGTATAACATATAGTATTTTAATCAAAATTATAATTATGTAACTCATAATTATCGAATCTTAGGTTCATTTATCGTTAGATTTTAACAGATTATTGAATATGATAAAACTATGCTGTACTACATTTGCATATCCCCGCATTTAAAGAAAATCATATACGTGTTGATTAAGTGTCTAATTGCAGGTTGGAATTTGAGGATAGAAATTTAAAAAAGGAAAAGAAAGAACTTGCAGCTTACGAAGCCCTTATGAAGTCTCAACAAAATGGAAGGACTGCATAATTAGTTTTTGCATAATTAGTATGTGTGATAATCAAGTTTTATAGAATTAATCTGTGAATACATACAATATCGGATGACATTAATTTATTCAATTTAGAGAAAAGATAATAGAAGCGCGATTCCTCGATTTTGAAAAACTTTGATATATCGTGGAGAAACGAAAATGAAACTTTCTCTGAAACATATCGAAAACTCATCAAAACCGAGTGACGATATTTTATTATTTTTCTGTTAATTGAAAAATACATATTCGTTATATAAGTATCTTATTACCTTAAGTTCAAAAAAAGGTACATGTAATACTTCACGTCATGTATGTACGATCGCCACGTGTAAACACGATGTCTTACAGTTAAATAGAATAGTTTATTATTTAACATAAATTATGATGTTACCGGTATAAGTTATAATATTGATTACATATTATCTTTATTCAAAATATGCGAAATAAGAGATAAAAGTCCACTTGTGGGGCTACTAAAGCGCTAATTTATATATCGAGAGTGCACATTTGTTAAATGCTAAGAAATCTAAATATGTAATCAAATGAGATTATTACGAATTTTTGTTTATAGCTTGTTCATTTTGTCAAATGCATGTTAAAGTAGTAGTGTAAACCAATACTATATTTAAAAACTGTACTATAATCTGAGTCGTTTATATTATACTTGTATACTAGAACAATTTTTCTTACTTTCGTGTAAAACAGCCGTCTGTTTTATTTCCGGTTGTTTTACTTTGATCCGTAAGTTAACCGAATCACGTTGTTATCGAATTTAAGCTTCACGGGCCTATACAAATATTTAATAACAATATTAAACCAAAGGGTATAAGATAAGTGTAGGTCAGTCATTAATATTACGAGCACAATGAAACAAAGTTAGAGTCGCTAATTATGTCTTTATACATTGACGAACAAAGCAGGAAATGAATAAGCAAAATAGAAAAACGAGTATCTTTAGGGCGAGTGTAATATGCATATACAACTTCTCTGAAACAAATTTAACGACATAATATGTGTTCTTAATTTAAATCTTCAGATAGTTCTGCTTAATGCCTGTCATTTTATTTATATTTATAATTATCGTAATTTGACATTGTTGATGTACAGTTAAACTGTCAATGTAAATTTTTATTGTTGTAAAGAAAGTCTACTTGTCACGATATAAGGACGTGTAACTATGTAAACAATGTCAGTATATATAACGAACTTTCCTGTGGAAACGATGTTCATTCTGAAAACAGGAAAAGAAATCATGCTCTATTTTACATGAGCGTACGACGAATTTTAGTTAGAATTAGTGCACGACGCGTGTGCCTTCGGATATTATTTTTTATTTGTAAGGTATGGACGTCAAGTATCAGGTTTAACGATGTAACGTTACATCGATCGTCCACTTGACATAAAATTTTGAGCCGATGTCGTTTAACATTAGTTCAATATACACTAGTCACAACAATTGAAGGAACAAGAAATTTCCTAAAATTGTTAGGTCTTTTTCACATTGCTCTATCTCAGCTACAAATGATCGGAGGAGAAAATTAAGCACACCATTTTAAAGCTTAAGGTTTCTAGTTGTTGACCTCTGTCTTCAATTATTTTTCTTACCTTTTGTTATTAATGAAACAAAAGAAAATCCTCGGAAGAAACAATTTAGTTTACTTTTTTTTCAATTTATCGCCATGTAACCTCTACGTGGTACGCTTTAGATAACGCTAATGCTGGCAGTAAATTAAAAAAAAAAAGTTTTTTTTCAAATGGTTTTAATTAACAATAACGACTAAAACATAGTAACGGAGTATGCCGAGAAACAATTTTATTTCACTTAAGAAATGGATAAATTATGATCGGAGACATTAATGACGTTCCTTACATTTTTTTTATAAGAATTCGAAGTTTGATCATTCGGGCCATAGGGAACAAATGTTCCGAGAAACTTAACGTTTTATACACTTTTTGTGGACACTACGAACTTACATAAAACACCTTAACATAATCGTTGCGATGATTTTTTGCAAAGATATCGTAACTTTGGTAATTTAAGGAAGAAACGCAACTTTTTGACGTATTTTTGGATCAATATTTCACGCCAAAAATAGTTTCTAATAAAAAATTAATTATTCTACCATAAAGCGTATGCTTTTACCTTTCCAGAAATGCCTTTCAAATTTCTCTATGATGATTACTTCGTGAGATATTGACTTTCAAAGTAAAAAGCGTCCTTTTGGTTTTAACAGCTCGTAACTTTGCGACAAATCATCGTACAGATACCTACCGAAGCTCAAATTAAAGAGGAAAGAACAAGGAAAAAGATTAGGTTTGCGACATTAACTACGAATTTTTTTCCTCAGCTGTAGAACTTCACAAAAAAGAAGGAAAATTTTTAAATTTTTTCTTCCGAGGATTTTCTTTTGTTTCATTAATAACAAAAGGTAAGAAAAATAATTGAAGACAGAGGTCAACAACTAGAAACCTTAAGCTTTAAAATGGTGTGCTTAATTTTCTCCTCCGATCATTTGTAGCTGACAAGATAGAGCAATGTGAAAAAGACCTAAAAATTTTAGGAAATTTCTTGTTCCTTTAATTGTTGTGACTAGTGTATTATGCTTCGTGGATCCGTTTAAGAAATTATTCAAATCAAAGACATACACGGCCGAAAATACATATCTCGTCTCGTCGTTGTAAAGATCGTCTAGGTTCCGTTATAATAAAATAGTGCACGAAATAATCGTTAAACTCGAACAATCATTTAGTGATAGAAATGCAGGTTTATCAGAAATATAGAAAAATTAATTTTCACAGCTGTTCGTTATTACGAGATATTGTATTATATAACACTTCCCGGCAATCGTAACGTTCGATCGTATCGCGATCGCAATTTACACCATTGTAACGATATTGTCATATATTGTAACGGTGTGTTATTTCACGGGAAGTGTCGTTACCACTAAACGAAGTGTAATGCAAGGAATTTAATTAACCTTGTTTTATTTTATAATAAATATAATATCAAACGTATGCGACCGTACGTATTAATCATTTCACGATCCTTTTCGCTTAATTTAGAAGTATACTTTTTGTAGACGACGAATAATTTTACACGCTGTTACACGGCCACTTTTTATCTCGATTTATTCTTCTATTAAACTAATTAAACTTAACTAATACATTACCGTGCAAATGTATGTACAAAGTGAAATAGTTTTTTAACCATTAACCATCCCAAATTTCTAGTGCATCTTGATCGCCAAATGCACCTTCATAAATACTTATTAATACTACGATCATACGAGTATGAGCGATCGACGATTGCGTTCGCTTTATCAGGTCACGTGATAGCATTGCACATGGGCATACTTATAGTATTAACAATATATGCAAGAAGAGAAGAGGAAATAGAACGCTTGTACTAAAAAAAAAAAAAAAAAAAAAAAAAAAAAAAAAAAAAAGCCTTCCAACTCCTTTCGGTCTTTAGATCACGCTCCTCATAGTTTAACTTAAATCTAAGAATTCTTAAGATTCTTGGTCAAGTGTTACGCATTATTACAATTATATTTTATGAAATATACGTATAAAATATTGTCAGTCGTATTGCACCGATACGTTTTTCACATTCTATAGAATTCTATTATTTGTAGCAAAAAAGGAAACCATTTGTACGTCATTCTCTTGATAAAAGAAGTTAACGACGGTGGTTAATTACGATTTACCTTGTCACGATTAATCGATGAACATTGAATATTTGTAAAACATTTAAATAAATATCGAGTAAAAAATGATCTACAAAATAAATAAATTGAACGCTAAATATATGTATGTATGTATAGGTATGTAGACACGTGTAAAATATTAAATGTTCATCGTTTGATCTCTAACTTTCTCGTGCTCGACGCTCGTTTTTGTTCCTAATTATTTTCGAGGATGTGCAAATAAATCGATCAATGGATTACTATTGTACGGTAGATCGTCCGGTGTATCCCGACGTCGCGTCACAGTACTTTCTCGCTCTATCTCGTACTAGCTCGTCGATGGACTTGCTTTGCGAGATGGTAGAAGATAAATTATGAAGGCGAGAAGCTAAGTAGCACATAATGAAGGCCGACAGTACCAATAACGCGCCTAATCCCGTAGCCACATAAAGAAAGCCGCCGCAGCTGCCTTCCAAGCCAGCCGTTACTTTGTCGTAAATATCTGTAAAAGAATTTTATCGTTAATTACGTCCTTGGTATCCGTGGAAAAGAATATTTTATTAATTCCTTTTCCGTTCGTTCGTTTTGACATTAATATCAAGCCTCTCGTACCGTCCGGCATCATGACCGTGTATTCTATGTTCTCCTTGAATTTCGTGAAAGGTGTCGAATCGTTGTATCTTCTCACGAGTTGCTCGACCCTAGGCAGAAATGTTCCATTGATTTCTTCGTTGGCATTTCGTTTCCTTCGTTTGCCGTGACCCGATGGCTCGAAAAGGTCCAGGCAGAAATCCTACGAATTAAGACGACCTTCCTTTCACTATTTTTAGTGTGTTAGCGTTATCTTCAAAAAAACATCGAAAATGTAGATGTTTCTTTTTAACGTTTTCAATATTTCAACGTATGTGTATTATACGAGGGAGGAGCGTGGTCAAAAAGTTCTCGGAAAATGATTGCCAGCGAACGCCTTTAATGCCTTTACGTAAATTTGGAGATTAAACAATTCTGATGGGGCTAAATCTGGACTATGGAGAAGGTGCGATAAAATCACCCATCGCTTGTATCAATTGATTATAAATATAGTGTTCTGTTTACGAGTAATTACTAGTTTCCGGGAACTTTTTGGGCACCCTACGTATGCATATATAAGCTTGATCGATATATTAAAGATACAGTAAATCCCCGTATAACACGACTAAACAATTTGGGAAACCCCATACAAGATTACACACGACGAGAATTTTTTATTTTTATATTACATAAAGAAAAACTAATATTTCCAATTTAATATTGCCTTTTTGTACTAATTTATACGCTAATATATTATTTAAGAATTCAACCACCGCCTTTTATGAGGAATCTATTGTATTAAAATACATGACCTAATCGTTCAAGCAGCTCCGCGAGATGAAATCGAATTAACATTTGCCAAAGTTCGCCGATTACTAACCCATTCACTGCCAGTCAAATTTAGAGCGTTTTACTCTGGCGCCATGATTTTATTTTAAGGAAAACACATAGCTTTTCACAAAATATAATATTACTTATATTAATTGTATTATAATTAATTATATTAATTATGTTATAATCTAAACTTGTAGCGAAAAGTACGAGATATCTCGTAGTTGGCAGTGAATGGGTTAACACGTTGAATGCCGTGGAAGTCACCGGTGACCCCAACTCAATTTTACGGATTGTATTTGAATCGTTGCTTTGTAATGTTTATAGTTATTTTCGAGAATGTAATAAACTCCTACTAGAAGTTTAAGGTCTAATATAAAATATGAGATAGAGAATTTGTCCGTATGTTCATTTTGAAAAATATTATAAATAAAATTAGAAGGCGTTCGAGTTTGGGCAAAATCGATGCGTCACTTAACGTGTTAATTCCATTGTAAAAAAAGACAATAATAAAAGAGACAATAATAAAAAAAGAAGAGGCCCTCACTCTCACCGGTTGGCAATCCTGCGCTTCCATACAAGCCTTTATCTGCGAATGTATCCAAAGAGTGGAGCGTTCTCGCATGGAACTGAGCAGGAACGCTTCGAAGTCCAAGAACACCTCGTTTTTTCTCTCGCGATACCTCGCAGGCTGATGGGGAATGATCGAGGCGAAATCACGGTTTCTACAGCCGTCCTTAACAAGAACGACGCTTCCGGGCGCGTGCGGCTGGTCAGGATCAGGACTGACCGTCACCTCCAATAACTTTATGTAACCCCAAGCGCTGTCTGCGCTGATGCGAGCTCGCAATTGTAATTTCGTACCTATTGGCACCGCTTGATCGACCGTTTGGGATCCACCTGATTCGGATACATTTCCGGTAGCCTCGCGATAAAGAGCTACTTCGTACTCCAAACGACCAGGTGTCTCTTCGACCACGCCGGATACTCTTGCACCGTGAGGGCTGAAACGAGGAGCGACATTTTTATGTTTATTATACTTATCGTTGCATCAAGCTATCCTGATTATTTGAGCCCCTTAGTTTACAAGTGAATTAAGTCCATTTTCTTAATATTGTAGAAATTGAACTTCCGTGCAATATCGTACAAAAGTTAATTACACAATGTAACTTTATTGTAACCAGATAAAGCGAAAGAATAGTAATTATGTCATTATAACTTAAAATCATTATTCCAGATATCATCACTGTCATTATTCAAGATATTTTTACGGTTATTTTATTTATGATGTAAAATTGACTCTTATTTTTTATCAACATAAAACAAAGTACCTATACACAAGTTAATGTGATAAAACAAGTATACTTAATACTTACTATTTCTGTAAAAACTCCCTTTTTCGTAATTTTGGACTTAATTCACTTGTCAACTAAGGGGCTCATTTATTGTCTTGTAAGTGGTGCGCTCTGCTTTTTATTCGAAACTATGCTATCTTCATCTTTGATTTAATCCTCGAAAGGCCGACGGAAAATAGTCACGTGGCGAGCCTGCCCTGGGTCATTTTGAACCCCAGTTGAATGCTTATTATGTTATTTAGATTTAGATTTACTCTTACAATTTATTAGAATGCTTATAATATAAAGTTGCTAGAAATTTGTTCGAGATATAAATATTTTATACATTATTTATAAAATATACTAAATATAGTGTATATATATTTATATAATATCAATTATTTATAAAATCTGTATGTATTTATCATTTATATGCATTTCTGAGCGATACGTGAGTCAAGTGGATCAAAATGATCCGGCATCGGCTGGGTAAGGGTTAAGTTCAGTGTTTTTCAACCTCTTTTATCTCACGGCATGCTTAAATTTATATATTATATATATCATATATATATTTATATATTCCGTCCCAAATTAATTATCACATCCGGTGTGTAAAGAAATATACAAATGTGATAATTAATTTGGGACGGAGGGAGTAATAATTTTGATACGTACACTTATTGTACTTTCGATTTCTTTCGAAAGTAACTTAATTAATGATATTTATAAATTTTTCTGGCACGTTTTAAATCCTTTCACGGCACACCGGTTAAAAATCACTGATTTAATCGATAACGAGCGATCGATTTAGTACCCTCTATAAAAGATCTTACTTGCTACATTCGTTTAACTAGTACAATATTTCACAAATTTAACAAAGCAGTACTTCCAATTTTAACGAATCATTTTTACGATAAAACCGTAATTTCGTGAAATATCGTCCGTAAAATCTTTCCGATTAACAAAGACACCGAAGCGATGTACATACTTACATACATACATATCTATACTCGATATAACAAGCGTGCGGTTCTCTCATTGTCAGAGAGAAATTTAATGCTTTATTCTCGTGGTACGTGCTGGCGATCGAGTAGTTACGATCGTTGAAAGTTCGTAATACATATCTGCGAATTAACGATGTCACGCATTCCTACATAACTATCAAGTTAATGAAAGCATTAGGTATTTGCGAACTTTATGCTCCTTTTAGTTAATTACATTTGGAATACGTACTCATACGGATCGGTCATTCATGACTAATGATCTCTTTATGGTAGCAGTTTTATAAACGAACGTTTTTTTTTTTCAATTAAAATGCATCGATTACCCGCGAATAGGTAACACGAGAAAGTGAATTTCTCTTTCGCATCGTGCTTCGGATTCTTCCTCGTGCTTCGGTGTCGTTAATCGTTATGGATTTCGAACGAAGTAAAAGTATCGTTCTCCATATTTAATGGCCGACGTATGAATCGTTCCGAGAGAAGAGAGATTACCACTTAAAGTACAATTAATATTAAGTAATGGAAGATAGCTTGTCGGGAAATGAGGTCGCTGACTTACAAGGTGCCGGCGAAACCAGCCGCTTTGTGTCTAAGTAACGTGGGCTCAGGTGGTCGACACATGAGGATCAATTCTTGATCGGCCAGCATTACGACTCCAGGGAATGCCGGAAACCATATCCGTAAGTGAATGAAACCCTGGTGGAAAAAATGAGGATGTTGTATGTTATTTTATCGTCATATATTTGGAAGAAATATTTTCTCTCTTTTTGGGATTTTATTTTATATATTATGTATATATTTATTTTTATATTCTTCTTTGTGCATATTTTAAAAATTGCTTCGCGTGTCAAACTATTTTGACTATCTACTGCTACTTTATTTTATATATAACAATTAGTACTTTATCTTTGTATATCTTATATTTTATCTACTATTTTTATTATCACTTACTATATTTCTTAATTATTCATACTATGCATATTTTAAAAATTGCTTCACGTGCTCAACTATTTTGATTATCTACTTCTACTTTATTTTATACATAACAATTAATACTTTATCTTTGTATATCTTATATTTTATCTACTATTTTTATTATAATTTACTATATTTCTTAATTATTTATACCATGCATACAAATATTTTATATACCCAATTATTCATCATTCATTGTACATCGACTCACGTTTCTTTTGAGAACACCGCATCGCGAAAAATCCGTCACTTTAAGGAAGTAGTTGTCCTCCTGAGGATCGTTGGGATCCGGCCTGATCTGGCAATGAATGTCGACGAGAGGATTGGCTGATCTATCGTCGGCGAATAGCGGGGCTCCTCTAAAGCCGATCGGTCTTCTGATTTTCGCCGTGAGAAGATCGGCCGCTGAACCGGCGCCGCTGCATTGAATCTCGGAGATCTCGTAATCCTGAGTAACGGTTACGCTAACCTACGACGATCGAAAGAGGAGAAGAACAAAGAAGATACAAACATTATTTTGTGCTTCGTTCAGCTGCTTTATGAATATTTAATTTCCCTTTCCCTTAGCCTCGCGTTCCTACATTGCATATTCGATGGCGGGCGAAGCTGCTTTTGAACTTTTCGCAAATCTCGGCACCTTTCGCGCTCGATATAGATATACGAGAAATTTTTCGTCTTTATCGACTTTGTTTCACGTTACAACACTTTTATATCCCTAAAAGTGATTTAATTTTAAAGATTATACGCGTATAAATGCATGCATATATAAAGGCCGTTTCTTAAAAAACTTTACATTTATATAGCTCAAAAACCACGCAAGTTCATTTTAAAATATCCTTAAAGATACTTTTCTTTTTATATAGATTTAACTTATTCCCCGATACTTCTACGTTTTTTCATTATTCTACTTTCTTTTCATCTTGTTCTATAAGGCTTGCACCCATAATTTACTAACCAAACAAATACAAAAATAAATGAAATAATTACATCTTCCCCTTGAAATCGCGAAATTTATCTATTAAACATCTTTCCCAAAAATACGTTGTTTTCGAGATATTTAAACTTAAAGATTTCAAACGAACACATATTGTATTTTAT
>JAIFRP010000045.1:3570900-3582564 GCA_032403825.1 Odynerus spinipes | reverse complement strand
ATATAATAGTTTCGGACAAAAAATTAAGATGATAGGAAAAAAGAAAAAAATTATATATTTTATGTGAAAAAAGTATGTATTTATGTATTTTATTATTATATATTTCATTACATTGTACATGTATTATGTATTTCAAAGTAACAAACTAAATAGAAAGATGGTACTTATATTACATGTGTATAATTGAAATAAAAGCTTGTCGTCTTACACTTATGATCGCTACTGTATATTAGTATATGAATACCGATACTGAAAATGGATTAACTTCTTGTATATATTAAAATGCAATGTTTGACTTAAGTTTTTTTTTATATAGATCGATATTTGTTCTTCGAATAAATGATTTTTTCTCTTGAAATGTTTCTTAAAAATTCCCACGAAATTTGTGTTGCAGAAAACGGAGAAATTTTTATGGCAACGGCGGAAAGGAATAATAAAGCATGCTATTAAAGAAGGAGAAGATCGATCGACTAATTTCGCTACTCTCGGTGCGCTTTCATATTGCGCTTCGGTTTATCCGAGCTAGCGCATAAATGCAGAGATTAAAAGGAGAAAAATAATGAAGATGAAGAAGCGAGAGGCTAATAGAACGTTCTACTTCAATTACAATGGTAATAATGACGGATAAAGCATTATGTGTCACGCGATATTTTCATAACGAAATATCTCATTATATTTCTTCGAGAGAGAAATACATAGAAGAGGAGAAAAATAAGTTTATTCTCTCAATTGTCATGCGGAAAATTTTTTCCGATTTTTAAACAAAATTAAAGTCCAAAAATTATTTTATTAAAAACAAAAAAATTGATTTATTAAAAAAAACTAAACTAAATACATGCTTTAAATATATACCAGAAACTTATGCATTTTTAATATCTGTATTCATGTATTAATATGTTTTGATATATATAAAAAATCGGTACGAACTTTCCGGACAACCCAATACGTTTAGGCGTTGGTGCATAAGCGGTCATTTTGTGAGGCGACGTTAAATTAAACCTCACTCGAAAGCGTGTCGCGTTTCGTATAATTCTTATAAATGTTTCATGACATTCGAAACGAATCGCACGGTTCATTCCGCTACCAACGTCTATCGTTTAATAATTACACATCCGCGTTAACGCATATGCCATAAGCATGTACGTTGTATATATACCGTACGATATTACACGGTAACAATTTTTAATAACCGTCTACCTTCATTAAACAGAATGAAATAATACATGCGATATCGTGTTATGCACTCGATAAGAATACTATTTCAATTATTTATTTATTTAAATATACAATGTTAACGAAGAATACGTTTAAATCTTTTTTTGCTGGGTTAGAAGGGTAAAGAGGGGGAAGTGAGACAAAGAACATTTATTTCGCGTACGCTTCTAGGCTTTGCATATCGATAGAACGGAAATGGAATTCGCGTTTTGTTTGAGAGGAAGTCGCTGACAAAAGAAATATGTGTTCAAGTTATAAATGAAATCGATAATAGAATAGAATGTATTTCGCAAAGATAAATCGTTGTCGATAAAAGCAAGTCTGGCGAGCGCGAAAATCAAACGCTGAATATCTATATCGTCGATTAAGGCCAACCGCACACGACAGACAATCGGTGATAGATTTTTTTGTCGGTGAAAATATTCACCATGAATTCTTATGAGATAGCGCACACGACCGACTGAAAAGTCGGACCGACGAAAAAGATGTAATATGCTCTATTTTTCCACCGACTTCTCACCGATCCGATTGTCGGTTGTCGGTCGGCGAAAAATGCGGATCGTTGTTTTAAATGAAGTCGCGCACACGACCGACAAAATTGTAGCTTCAGACTTATATCTATAGGTTATTTATCGAGTCCACGCATATTCTCGTGTACGTACAATGGATATTAATTGTGATAAATTAATAGATCTTGTTCATCAACGGCGACCTTTGTATGGAACTGCCCTTTTATTAATCGCTGGCGGTTAATAGGATGAACCCAAAACTTTTGCTTTTCGTACTGTTTCTTCTTCCGATGTCTTAGCAATATTGCCGCACCTCTCAATCTTTGAAACTGCATTAATGCCGAATCTTCCATTATAGAAAACCTCCTAAACGTCAAAATAGTCGGTTCTACGTGTGCGGCGTTTTTACTACAAAAAAGTCTATCACCGATTGTCTGTCGTGTGCGGTTGGCCTAACGCGTTCCATAGTTTTTGAGTAACTTACCTTTGAAGCCGAGAACGGAAAGATTATTATAAAAGTGAAGATTTAAAATATAAAGCTTAAAATGATAATAAAATATGAATTTGTGATATAATAAATTGCTTCCTCGTAACGCGTTTATCAATAATGAAAATAAAATTAGCTTCGATAATAAATTCGTCGTGTACCGCAAACGATACACGTGGCAGGTAACGCGTGCTAACGTAATTTCCATCGAAATATCAAAACGAATAGATGTAATGCAACCACCCAAAGCGTATTTCTTTAACGTATGATTCTTTTTTTCGTACAAGTACCGTCGTTTCCTATGCGATTCTTAATAAAGAACGCTCGGAAAAATCCGAAAAGCAGCAGAGAACGGAGGACAAAGAGAAATTAACGGACAGAGGAATCGTCGTTCCAGAAAAGCCAGTCCCTTAGAAGAACGCCCTCTCATTAAAGGATAACCAAAGTAGTCTGGTGTAGAACCCTGCTCGCTCGCTCGCTCGCTCGCGCGCGCGCGAGCGCGTGCGTGTTCTTTTTTCCTTGTGAAATTCGTCCGCTCGGAAGCGTCCGCTTCCGCGAAGCGATTCGCGCGAGACGAAGGCAATCTCAGCGTTAACGGGGTGCGGTCGAAGAGCATAAAGACTTTTTGCCGTGGATTCTTGACTTTTCCGCGAGCAACGGAGGATTTCTATCGCCGTTGTCGGAAATCATTCGTGAATCGTTATAACGTCGGTAAAGACCGACAATGGCGGTATTTCCGATCGAGATTAAACTCTTCCCTCTCGGTTCCTAGCACGAATCGAACGACGTTAAAAGAGCTGCGGATTTATGATATAATTATTGCCGGCGCGCGCGTTACGCGGTGATCCGCTCTTCCACGTCACAGACCATAGCGGACGGTAATCACAAAAACAAGGCTGTTGAGTGCTTTGAAACGAAATAACGAAGACGGGAACTTCCTTTTATTTATTCTTTGATTCTTTTCCGTACTTGCGTACTTACGCAATTTCGTTCCGTTTTCGAAAAGTGCCGCCACGACGCTATTTTTGTGCGTACTCGCGTTGCGTCAAGATCTACGAGGGTATTTTTTCAAATTTTAACTAATCACGCGATGTGCATTTAGCGATTTTTTCAGTTTTTATGAACTTTATTATAGTTTTTCCACTGAGATTTAAATCATCGTCTCGCTTGATTCCAGTGAATGTTATTTATATACATATGTACGTATGTTGATCAAGTTTTGAGGTTAGGACCACGTTCCCTAAGGTCAAGAGAAATGCGTTTCGATAAATCGATTTGGCGAGTATATTTACCTTTACCTGAGACAGGTAAAAGATTAATTCATGCTTAATTTTATTTTACAGCTGAAAGTACAACAAAAAATGTACAGATTTGTACCACACGATTAAACGTAACTTTCGCTATAGAAATTGCGAAGAATTTTTGATATACTAATTTATCCTTTTCGATAAGAAGGTGCAAAATGATTAAGATCGTTTGTTAAGCACGGTCGAATGAACCAAGTAAAAGTGGTACGAATTTCATGGTCTATCGAATCAAAAGCGATTATTCAAACGTAATCCGTTTACCGAAAGAACCATATAATTACGCAAATAGAAATAATCCATCTGGCCTATGCCTCGAGGCATATCGGCATGATATATGGGAATTTACAATAGCGGATACAACGCTTCGCTGCAATAGGTATTCGCATATTTAATTCGCTTCTTTGTCCGTTTTCGCTGCCGACAGAGGGGAATTAATGTTGAACTTTTTACATAGAAATCATCGTAGAAACGTTCGAGTTATCTTTTTTTTTTCCTCCTTCTCGCATTCTCCCTACCCCTTTCCTAGTCCGTTATCCGGAAGTTTATCTCGCGTGTATCGTATTAGTTGCGGAATTATCTTTTTACATATTTTTCCGTATATCGCGATAAAAGAAAGATTAGGAGCTCTCATTGGCGGGAAGACAGTAATTGAAAAAACGCATAAAGTACAAGTCTTAAGTCTATATATTTATTATGTAATAATAATACAATGAGATCTGAACATATAAGTAAGAACAACCATGAATCGTAGTCGAATGAAATAAATTTTGATAAATTTACGTAAAAATAAATTTCACACTTTCAATTTCTTTCAATTTCTCAATAAACCTAACTTCTATCTACTTCATCCGAAGTATTAAAAAAAAAGTTATTCTACTCTGATTGCGTATAATAGCCACATGTCGCGTGAATGACGTTCATCTTACATACTGATCAGTCTCTGAACAATTGGATTCTTATTAGAATGTTAACCAATCTTATTATTAAGTAAAAAAATTATGTAAAATTCAGAGATAAACTTTAACGAAGTGAATATTAAATAACAAATATGGCAAAACAAACTAAAAATAATTAATCTGTTGCTTATATAATTATGTTAGTTGACTCTAACAATGTATCCCGTAGGGATAGCTCTTTTTCATCACAATGAATAAAAAAATAATAATTCATTTTCTGTAAGGCACAAGTTTTTAACATTAACGTTAATGGTTTTACTTTATTTTTGAATCTAATACTTTGAAGAGTAAAGATCGAACAATCATATTAATTCAACCTCGACTTCTTTCAGAGTAGCAGACTCTGTTAATCAATAATATCTCAACTAGCCAAGCTACTTAGCCTTCTACTGAAACTTCACCATTTTCCGACGGCTCTGATTTTATCTTAAGAGGCGAACTAGATGAAGTGTCAGGAGTTTCTGTACCGGAGTCACATTTGTTATTATTTTCTTTATCGTCTATAATATTTGGAATATCTGGCTTAATCTCTTTCTTTTCGTGCCTTGATTTAGCTTTAGGATTTTTTTCAGGATCGAAGTAATTTTCCAGAACTTTTATCAGATCCTCTATTTCCTTGTTTTCCGCCGCAGTTAGTTTTTCTTTTATTAATTGCTCCAGTCCTTCTTTCTTACCGTTAGACCAAGCTTCCTGATATAGATTCAAAAAATAAATATGTAATGTTGCGAGCTTTAAAAATAGCACATAGTTTCTTAATACTACACATCAATACTGACCTGTAAATGTGAATATTCTATACCAGCTTCAGCGAGTAATCGACGTAAGGGACTAAGATGTTGGCGTTCTTTACGACTTACTTTAAATAGAGGTCCAAAAATTGGTCTTAAACTGTTTTGCCGCTCAAATATCACCTTTAATTCTATAAAAACATTTTTATTTTCATTCATTTCTTCTATCACATGGGAATGTCTCGTAATATTTTTAGATACTTACTCGCACGTTCTTCTTCCTCAACATGGATGGGTTGAATAAATGGTCTAATAAATTCGATCGTGCCTTTCATAGCTGCATCGCTATCGCCGCTACCGCTCGTTTCACCTGCCTTTGTATTCTCCTTCAGACTTATATGCTGTAAAACTTGTAACGCTAAGCACGCTCTATCCTTTGCATTATCTAATTCTTCTGTCTGTAAAAAGTACGTCAAACTTTATTTTTGTTAAATAGTAATATATAGTAATGAAGTAACTAGATCTTTAGATCGCTCAAATTTAGAATTACTGTATATTTTAGTATCGTTCATTTTCTTACCCTTTTAAGCAAGGTGCGCGACAGAGTACGCAGCGAAAACGTATGTACAGAATTTGTACATTTCGCTTGGGCTATATTGAAACCATTAGCAAAACCCTTGACAGTTTGTTTAAATCTTTCAACAAGATTGTACCTTTTTAAAGATTCAAGTAGCATGGCAGGAATAACCTTACGTGGTTCATGATACAGCAATATGATTCCATCTGTTGCATCTCCTTTGACAGACTCCAACCAGGTTAAAAAGTCTATTAAGGCAGATACTTCGCTCTTAGTTTTTAATACCTGTAAAATACTTTCTAAGTTACTCTTTGACAAATTAAACACCAAAGAACGGCTAACGAACCTGTTAATTTCTTAACAAAGTTTAAAATTTGAGAAAAAACATTTTATAACTGTAACGACCATCTTGTAATTGTAACTCAATTGCAAAATATTTACCTTATTAGTTTTGTTATTCTTAAGCATACGGTATTTTCCAATAGTCACGACTCTCATATTATGTCGCTTTATAGCAGGCGGATTGAGATCTTTGTAAGGCATTACATATTGAGAATAGGTAGAGCTGGGCGTGTAACCAGCAATTTGACAAATTTCATCCATCAACCTTTTGCCAGTGGTATCCATATCCCAACCAACTAAACGATAGTCTCCTGGTAGAATACCTGCTGTAGAGGAAGGTTGCTCCTCGGTTGGTGTTCCATTTTCAGCTATAGTCGAAGCTACCATATTTTTAAACTTTATCGTTTACCTGAAACAAATAACAGATAATTACCCTCGCAATATTATTAATTATAAGTTACGAATAGAATAGAATTACAAGTAGAAAAATGTTATTAATTGTAAATTACAACTAGAATTCCTTTTCTTTATAACAAAGAATACTAATACAAAATTCTATGAAAAAGTAGAGAGAAAAGCAGAATGCTTAAAAATCTGACTTTCAATACGTACTTCACTGAGAGAGGAAAAAATTGTAGAACACAAAAAAACACGAAAGGAGGGGAAGAAAATATCGGTTATCACGTTTAAATAATGCCCTCTAACTTATCTAACTCGACGTTGATTCTGCGGAAGCGTTGAGTTTTTCTACAAGGGCAAGATACTCGGCTCTGTACATATACGAGACGTCAATAAACATACATCGGCAAGGTCAGACGTGATTTCTTAGATACTTCTCTCGCGAACGCTACTAGAAAGACAAAGAAACTGATCCGCGGCTAGTAACGTACCTCCTCATTTACGTTAAGAGAAACAAATGAATTCCCGGTGCTCGCTGATCGTACGTTGCGCGACGAGGGTTCGATAGCTACGCAAAGAGAACTACGAAGACCAAATAAACTAAATAAGGAACACACCGTCTAGGAAGAAAGCGCACGTTACTCGCGATGTATTACGCAACGTTGCTCGATAAACGGAAGGGGGGAAAAAAGAAGAAAGATAGAAAAACAAAAGAAAACGGAAAATATCGAACGCGCTATTCAACCAGGTCGAAGCGCGATCGTAATTTGTCCAGGGAGAATAAGAAAAAAATGACGTTTAACTGGTTTAATCGCGTTATCTCTCTTTTCTCTGAAGTTCCGCGCGCTCCTTCGCGAAAAACATTTCCGCGTATCAATCTGGATGGCGCGCTTGATATCGTTCGCGGTGACGATGACAAAGAAGAAGAAGACGTCGGCGTAGATCGCGTAGCGCATCGAATCGGATTAAATTCTTGGTAAATTCTATCGTAGAAAATAGCAATGTCGTCATCGTTACACGTGGCCGTTACGGGCAAGCGAAACGCGTGCTCGTTCGAACGCGCTCTCCGTATTTGTACCTGACGATTTCCGCCTACGCGGAACGCGAATTCTCGATCCTTCTAAACGAACGTTTACTTTATACTCCATGTCTCGATACTTACCCGCGATCTTTCGATTTCTCCGTTTTCTCGAGAGCCTTCGTATACTTCTTTTTTCCCCAAGCGGCAGGTAATCGGCCCCGGATAAACGTGTACTGTCACTTATCAGTTTCACAAACGTTACTGAAGGGTGAACAGAATCGAATGCACGTGTTAAGATTAGCGAGCGAACCGCCCATCGATCTAAGCATGCGCACTGTATCTCTTAATCACGTGATCTACGACGTCAGTCGATACACCGATACAAAAGTACTCGCGACGGTGCTCGCTGATCTAGTCTCGCTCCGAGTGCCGTCACGCGAGTCGCTCGAGAATTTTTACGAATTTTCATCTCGCTATGTTTATTTCTAGAGATCGTTCGAGATTTGCCGTTTTATGTACGATAATATCTTATTGGACGAGAAGGATTCATCGCGAGATATAAGACGCGGGTAGATTATGTTTCTAGATGACGTAATAATAAATAGTAGATATTGTCGCAGCACTGTTTTTTTTTTTATAGATTAGAAATAAAAGAATATTTCTTTTATGGCGAGGAATATTTGGAAAAAAGAAGTCAGTGAAACAGTAACGTAACGATTCGATTTCCGGATGGAATATATGGAAATGATATGTGAAATTCATCGAAATGTAAATTGACGATAAACGGAATTACTCGAGCGTACTCTTTCAACAGGTTCTCGAACGTAACCGAGCGAGAAAGTTATGATAATTGTGTACACAAGTAGATATACTCGTTATCTTCAATTTTTGCATAAAACTTGACTTTTTCGTACTTTGTAAAATCGAGCGCGCTTACTGATAACGCAAAATAACATGAGTATTTATTTAATTTTATTTGTTTCAGCTAACGGTACGTGTTGTCATTTATATTCTTCGTTGGCTCGTTAAAAAAAACAAATAGGTGCGCACGAGTCGAAGAATTCGCGATGAAATTCGACGCGTTTTGCCTAATGCTTGAAAAAAAAATAGTATAAACCCTTATTCGTGGAGAGTACTACGTGTACCGCTTCTGGAGATTTTTTTAAATTTTCCCGCGCATTTCAGACCGTCTCCCGCTATACGTTTTCCACTGCAAATTAATATTTTCGTTGCTGGTAAAACTGATCAAACAAGAATCACGAAACGAAATGTTTAACAAACACTTCGCTTTTTTTCCAGAATAAGGGTTAATTCGAGAGATATCGGTTTATATAGAAAAGGATCAATACCGAGGTACAAGTCCCCTTTCTCTATTTTTTTTTCTTTTTTCACGTTTCTTACCTTTCGTACATTTATATAGAAAATATAAACTGTCATCCGCAGATTCCGATACACAGTCGCGAGATATCGAGCGATAGAGAAACTCTGGAGTGTCTTCGAAATGCCAAACGCTCGCAGGATACCAGCGATAGCAAATAATAGTGAATTATCCGAGTCAACGCGAAAACTTAAATGAAATACGGCTAGGTCGTCTTTTCGTTACGCGTTCTATATATATATGTAAATTGAATTTTCCGTTCTGCCGAGAAGTTTCTACTACGATAAAGACTTTTTATCGATAATCGATTATTACGGTCATTGGAAAATCGATCTAAGTTATCGATAACGCAATGAAGATCGGCGCAATTAGAATCGATAAAAAAGTATACGTTCCAACTTGACGCGCTTTAGTACCGAGTCATAACATAAATAACTTTGGTTATATTAAATAATTTTGTTATTTATGATAGTTTCTCGTTTGAACACTTTGAATGCCAAACATTTTTCGATAATCGACAGGTGATGCTTGAAAAGTCCAACAATTAAGAGATTCTCTAATTTAATTTTTAATAATCTTGTTTTATTATTTTTTACACTTTACCGAATACCCGCGTATACCCTTTAAATAAATAAATAAATAAATAAATTGAATAGGCAACTTATAAGTCACCCGTATCTGGGTAACATAACGCTCAAAGTGTTAAAGACAATTGATTAACACATTAACGACGGGGCATTTTGATTAAACCTTTCCTATACGACGGCTGATTTTAATGATATAGAATTCTTTCGACATGTTAGAAAAACACTAATAAATATATGTTACTGTTAGAATGTGCAAAGATAGTTATTCATTAAAAGGGTACCATATTTATAGTTTTAAATACGATTAATTAAATCCTCTGTCGGTAACGTATGTTTCAATAAACCGAAAATTTTCGTTTCCCGTCCGTAATGTGTTAATATCATCTACATAGAATTTTTCTAATCAGAATATTCTTACAAGCGAATTTATTTAAGTTACAGCCTAATAGCGGTATCGATAAAAAAACGTATACGTTCCAACTTGACGCGTATTAGTATCTTTTGGAAAGCGTAAATGCTACCGTACCGCCGTTTCCCCATTACTTGTTTTTTCATTCCCTCCCCCCTCCTGCTTCATAACGCTCCTTGAACCAGTTTGTTTCTACGACAGAAACGCGTTGCCGCGCGCGACGTACACAAAATATCACTGTTGATTATCAAGAGTGCAGCTGCCTCGAGAAAGCTCGTTCCGTTGCATATTACCGAGCGTCGAGTAAATGTTTGCTTCGCTTTGTAATGTCAAAGCATGCGTACGGCGTCTGGTGCATGTCATTTATCCTATTTATCGTGACGCGTTTCCCTCTTTCCAGCGAATTTAGTAAAACGGAATAAACAATCGTGAAGTGGCAAAAATATTTCAGGAGAGGAATTCACGATCACTCATCTTCGTTTCGTTCGATAGGACCACCAATCGCGACGCGGATCCGAAGAAACGAAGCGTTCTTATTGGTCCACCCACCCGAGTATAATTTTAAGATCGTAATTTCGATAACTTTTCGAACGATCCTCGTTCGATCGAAAATGGAGAAGAAGGTACAGGGCGTCCGAGAGTCGCGTATAGATTACACGAATCGATACTTTTGCGAGTACGTGTCGATCGGCGAAGTTAAAGAGAGGTGCTTCGCTACGTCGAAATGTTCCAAGTATGTTAAGCCTGCGAGTGGCGGAAGGAAATTCCAAGGAGAACAGCTGCTTCGCTGGAGGTAACCAAAAAGTCGACGGGGATTCGAAATGTTACGCGCGCGCGCGCGCGAGAGAGAGAGAGAGAGAAACAGAAAAACGAAGCTGTGCTGGAAGGATCGTCGGTAGTAAGAAGTTTTCTTTATACGATATCGATGGAACTTTTATTTTCGAAATATCTCGCGTTAACATTTTTATTGCGATGCGTTGACCCGCGTCTTGTTTTCTTTTCTCGCGTACTATCGATTCTACGAAGTTGCGAGATATGTGCGTAATTTTTTTTATTTTGATCGTTTAAAGTCTATAAGAAATTAAAAAAAAAAAGAAAAAAAACGGATCGAGTTATTTAATTTATTTTTTTATATCTAACCCTTTGCACTGTGCGAGATCACCTGTAGTGTGGCGATGCGATTTTTTCAGACAATTTTTCAGTTACCTGTGACGTGACAAGTAGAAAAGAGGTTATTTTAAAAGATATCACGAGGTAAATAAGAAAATCATAACAAATTATATGTTTGTATTTTATCGTTATGTGTATAATTTATAAAATATATATTTTATATATTTATAAATTTTTATATATTTATAAATAAAGAAACGTTTTATTAAATTAAAGTAGGCCGGAAATAAGTTAGATAAAATAATTATAGTGCAAAGGGCTAAATTAAGTGTTCGCATAACCTGTAAAATGTTTGAACGCAATTTGAAGAATGTACGATCGTTTATTGGTGTCTTAACACACTCGTGGCCGGCACGTAGCCCTACGTCATTTCAAATTGTTTAGTTGAATGCCGGCAACGTATATGTGTATGTAGTCTTACGTTGTTTCTAATTCTTTAGCTGAATGCCGGCAATGTACTCCTACGTCATTTCAATACTAACGCTACTCCTAGTCATCAGGCTTACATGTCCCACCGGATGGCAATCAGCGGATTGTTATTTTACTAACAAGGAAGGTTAGGGAACCCGGAAATTCAAA
>JAIFRP010000045.1:3502118-3528303 GCA_032403825.1 Odynerus spinipes | reverse complement strand
TCTTTCAGAGAACGCACTCGCTAATAAAATACTCCATTTTGCTAGGGAGCACGATCGATCGATGAAATACGATATGGTTTGTTACGTGAAAAGCAACTAGAAATATAATGAATGTTTGTTTATCGGTTTCCGTTAAGGCAACTACCCCGTCGTTATAAAATTACGTACACATACGGGATGGTTCACGAAGCGGGTATCTATGCAAGTGTATCGCAGCTGATGGACATTATTTTGAACAGGGTAAACTAATGTAAAGGATATTTTTTTAACGTTTCTTCTGTCGAGATGGAAAACAAATTTGTTATGATTTTTATCGAATTCGTTTCGATATCTACTGAAAGATAAGTGTAGAAAAATTAGATTTATTTTTAAAAAGCTGAAAATAACTTTGGAAATTCCGAAAAATTAGTTAACAAAATTTACTATCATTATTTTAAAGCTTTCTTTGAACCATGCTATATTAAACAAATTTTTGTTCAATGGACTATTAGCAATAGACTAATTTAACAGTATGTTGGAGACGCTTCGTGGATCACCCGGTATACGTACGAATGAATAGGAAAATGTGTTAACGTTCAATAACATTTTTATTGATGGAATATTAAGTATTCAATATTGTACGCGAAGGGAAGAAGAAGGAAGGACGAAGTAGGAGATGATAGAGGAGTAGGCTGTTCGCCCTTTCCAACGCCAAGACGACGGAAATTAAGTTGCGGAGTGAATTATGGAAATGCGGATCATCGGTAAGGCAGGCCCGGCGGTATTATCGTTTTACGTCCAGCCGAAACCACTTTTTTCCCTTCTACATTGCTATTGGCGAGAGTCGATTTGCAATATTTGAAATTGAAATAGAACCTTCTGCACCTTTAATTAATGCAAATCACGACCCGTGATTTCTGCATTATCGACCGTCGATTAATTTCTCGACAGTGACGTTGGACTATCTCTCTCTATTACAAACTCGACCGATTTCCAAAACTTGTTCATATTTTTTCTGCGATTTGATTTGTTTATTATAAAATAATAATAATTTTTGTTATATTATTTCTGTCGTATTTCATTAATATAATATTATATATTAAGTTAAGAACATAGGCGAATTAGTAACAACGCGATCGAATGGAAACTCATCGAGAGATTTAAGAAAATCGATACGAAGTAATCTGTGCAAAGATTCGCTAAACGGTAAATAATAATCGATGATATTTTTATCCACAGATATAACGTACAGATTCCAGCATTTTTTCTAATTTTGTCGGAGGCTTGGTTTGTCTATTATAAAATAATAATAATTTTTATTATAACATTTCTATCCACAGGTGTAACGTACATAATGGAACATTTAAGTGAAGGAAGAGGAGATCGCACGACCGCCAACTTTATGTATACATTACACACGAAAGGAGCGACGCTCGATTTGTTGAAAAGATATGAGGTAAGGTAGCAGAGGGAAAATTAACGATAAGAGCTTTGAATCTCCCTTCGTCGTCACGTGATTAGCTTTAACAAGCGCACGAATTCGTTCGACCTGATCGTTTGGCAAAGCTTCTTGACGAGAGGATAGAGAGAGGGAGAGAGACAGAGAGCAGAAACTTTCACGTAAATCGGAGTGATCCCGGCTCGTTTCCGGCATTGAATCTCCAAGTATAGAAGTGTGTAGAGAGCTAGAAAGGAGGACTAGGAGGGTGATTTGGTAGCATACGTTGCTATTCCTCTCCGTTGCTGACTTTCTGGATACGCCCATGCCAATAAATTCCTATGGGAAATCAGCAGGATATCGAAATCGAATCAAGGTGGAGGCATAGACGTGACGTAACTTTTTTTTTTTCATCTTCGGCTAGGTAGCGTTAAAAAGAGAGCAGGAAAGATAGACAAGAAAGAAGAAAACTGGAAGAATGAGAAAGCGAGAGGGAAAGAGAAAGGACGGACATCCAAAAATCGTGTGAGGTCTAAAGTTATTTCTTCGAGGAGTCTCCTACGTTAGTTTAGTAATCCGCTTAGAAAATAAAGTTGAGAGGGTCGCTCGAGGTGAGGGGACAATTTGCTTTTCGACAAATTGAGAATATCGTATTGGCTTCGATAGAATTAGTACAGTAGAACCTCGATTATCCGAACTAATTGTGTTCACGATCGATTCAGATCGATTCAATCGAACGATTCAGATTAAAACTACACTCCACGCGAAAAATTATAATTTCTTATGTATTACTATGTTTTAATCGTCTTTGTTCTTTCAATTTTTCTGAGCCACTAAATTGCATTTTTCTTCAAGTTAATTATTCTTCGAGAGTACTTTCTTGCTGTGCTTTATACCACCTGATGACTATCTCTGAACCTGCGAGTGCATTAGAATGCGTGGGAATATTATTTGAGTAAAATATATCGTCATCTTCAATGGTCTCTTCGTTAGAAATACTTTTAACTCTTTCAACAATTTCTTCATCATTTATGTTGTTCATTTTAACATTTACAAGCCATTCTGTTATATCATTTTCATCACAATTTATACGTCCAGGTATGTTCGGATAATCAAACGTTCGTATAATCGAGGTTCTACTGTATCTACATTTAAAAAAAGGCTCTATTGATTTTAGTTTTAACCACGACTCGGAATGAACTTTCTTGCGATCTTTACGTGCCTCTGCACTTGTTAGCGTCTCCGTACATATAGAACAATAGAAATTCCATCGACTTTAGCCGAAACAATTTACGCGGAACAAGGAGCGAGCCTTGTTTTCGGAAATACCTACGTTCCCATCTCAGAAAATCAAAGGTAGCGTCGATAGGTGCTTACCTCTTTGCCCGATGGATATACTCAATATACCGAAACATTATCTTTTATGAATTTTTGCGCGAGCTAAAAGGAGAAGCGTAGAGCTCGATCGACTCGCGCGATAAAATTTCGTCTACGAGAATCGATCCTTTCTCTTCTTACAACGATTATATTTTATATACAGTCATAGGGGTGCTCGAGTCATTAAAATTTCACGCTTCGATAAGATCGTCGAATGAAATACCACGAGCGATTCGAGACGATGGAAATAGTCCAGTCGCAATAGACATGAGACGTATTCAAAGACACAAAAGCAGCGCCAATTTTTTTGTAGGTTCTTCGGATCTACAGGAACATGCCCTTAAGTTTTCGTACAAATCCTACCTGTTTTTTAAGAATTAAAAATTGTTAAAAATTAAAAACTCGATTTATTTGAGTTATTTCTTTTGGAATGCGTTTTACGAAGGACGGATAAACAATCGTCGGAAGAATAATCGAACGAAGCGGCTTTTTTTAAATCGGAATTTGATTTCTTTATCATCGATATCGTTTCAAGATAGGTGTGCGTATCTTTAAACGCGATCGTATTATCTCTTCGACGTGATCCGACCGATATTACCGCAGAGATATCAAACGCAACCGTTTCCGAAGGATTTAATGCGATCCTTTGAGAACTCCCTTCGGTATATCCATGTCGCCCTCCTGGGAAAAAACAACTCGAATGGCGTGCGAATCAAAGCTCTTGTTTCTTTATCGTAAAACGTGGGGAGTGACATTTTAAATAAAATGATTTAAGATATCAAAGTAGTTTCTTTGCATATTTTGTGGTATTTTTCTGGATCATCCTGTTAATTCGTTTTTTATCGTATTAATTATTATGTAACTTGTTTTTGTATCTGTTATACAGTATTTGCAGTTTATAAATAGCACGTGGTTTATTGTATTGTTGTATTAAAACGTAGTAACTATTTATTTATACTGTTGAAGTATTATAGTTAATTAAAGAGAATATGAAAACTCTACATAACGTAGAGAAGAATAATAAAACTTACTACGCACTATTTAAAATAGATGATGTATGAGGTATTAGAAGTGGGGAAATATTTGTCATTCGCATCTCGAATTAGTCAGTCGGGAATGAGCGATGATTCATGTTAGTCACTATTTTAGCAATATAGATTTATCTTTTTTATTCGCAATTAACTTTAGATTATATTAAATCACATTATAACACTTAACATAATTTAGTTGTGTGTTATTCTACATAACCTTATAACATATCGTGGATTTACTGTAAAAACTCCCCAAGTCCCAAAAACCAATTACCGAGATATTTTATTTAAAAAATGTACTAGCTAAAGAAAAATTATAAAAATGTGTAATAGCAGCAGAAGTTTAATTAATTTTTCCATATTACACATTTTTATAATGATATATTGATTTTTTTTTAGACAAGAAAATTTTTAACTCAAATATCTCTATAAACTGGTTTTTGGGGCTCGTAAAATTGTTGCAGTAAGCTTACGATATACAAATTTGGATACACCTTTCTTTAGATCCTTTTAGCTTCACAGAATATCAATCACGGAATATCATATTTTGTTATATCAATTAAACATTTGCCCTCTATTCATCACGGGATTTTCGTTATAAATTTTTAACACACAACGAGAGAATTTCCTTCTTTCTTCATCCCTTTTTATTCCTTTCATTTCTCCCTGCTTCTTACCCACATTCACAGATCTACAAAACCAGGTGCGTGCGCGCACTTCGATTCTCTCCGAATTCTGTCGTTCTCTTGCTCTGGCACTTCTCCACCGAAGCCAATTATGCGGGCAGCTTTTTGTACGCGGTGATTCCGATTTGTCGAGGGATAACGAGGTCGAGGAAGGGTGGCACGTACCACCGTAACAGGAGTATCACTTCGAGAATTTGAGGTCCTTCGAACTCGCTCGCTTTCTCTCTCTCTCTCTCTCTCTCTCTCTCCCTCTCTCCCCCTTTTTAGTCCTCTCGTGAAAATTAGTACCGGCTGCCCTTTTCGGATCAAATTTTCGAGTCGACCACCCCCTATGTAACATCGTCAACGATCGATCCCAGCCAGTCTCTAAAAGGACTTTACGAAAATTCGTCCTCTCGTTGGTGGTCGGGATATATCGTGAACGCGACCAATGAATTTGACCAGGAGCTCGATGGTTGCTTTCTAACTGTACCAGTTTATCGTTAACTCTTTTAATACGTTACTCGTATCCTACGATGTCTACTCTCGTCGAGGAGCAAATTATTAGAGGAAGGTCCAATATTAGGCAATTATATTGTAAATTGACTGATTTGACATTAAAAAAAAAATTTAATTATATAATACGTAGATATACAATGACAGTATTGAAATTATCAGTAGGATTGTTTTTTCGTAAAAATTAGTCTCTACAAAAAATGTATATCCAATATTAGAACACTTTTCTCTACTTAACAGCCGAATGAAATCGAATTGTAGAATTATTCTGAAAGCAGGTTGTAACATAAATAAGTTTGGTTGTAAAAATGAACATATTCTGGTGACATATGAGGGTTATCGGAGACCCCCATTCAATTTTACAAATTGGATTTGAATTGAACCAAATTTCTTAGTTAATACGTTCTTCCATCTTGTAATTAAACATGGACAATTATTTTTATACTTTTCAACGCCTTTTTCCATTCCATTTTCGAAGTCAGTTTATATTTTTTATTATAAAAATTTGTTTATATAGATTACATTGGAGTCGTTTATATGTATTGGTTATTGTAATTGAATAAAATGTAACCAATAGTGCCAGAAGCGTAGGGTCCAATTAAAAGATGCGATAGTGAACTTTTCCGTACCTTCGTTTTAAACAATATTGCAAATAAAATTAGAAGACACTCGAATTTGGTTCAAATCGACGTGGCGTTCAGCGTATTAACCAATCGTCTTTAAAACAGAAAACTTTCATAAATAACAATGGAGATAACATATAACTGATCGAACGTAATTCTTCAATTTGTTAATAAATAAAAAATTTATTGAACATAACCGAACCGATTTACGTCACAAACAAATAAAACACGATAATCGTAGTAACTCCTGCAAACTAACACGGCTAACGCGTAGCACGGCTCGTTAGAAAACAAGCACATCTTTTTCCACTCGGTAAATATTCTTCTAAACGTTGGCAAGCTCGCGTGCACTCTCGGTACTCGGTGCGAATCGAGCAGGGAATAAATTTGCGATCGCCGTAACGATCTTTCACGGTGTAGCACCGTAATCCCGAAATTTTGTCGACGATATCAAAACACGAGAGGGGTGGCCGGGGTTGCTTCAATCCCCGATGGAATTAAAACGCTACGGAAACGTAAACCCGTTTTCAAATTACTTTGCCGGCTTCGCGGACGAATGCGTATAAATTCAATTTTCCCTTACGCGATATATACGTACGTATGTAGCACGTGCATATAGACACGCAGAGACTCTCGCGTTTCATTGCTTTTCTCTTGATAATTTTGTTGCAGCGTAACGGAGAAGAATAATGTATCGTCTCCTATCGATAAAGGAAAATTGCATCGTGCGTAACGAGTTTCGATTCTGGGAAAATAATAACGAACGCGATGGACATTCCCCATCGAAGAATCAATCAAAAATCCGTAGCGTATTTAAATCGCTCGAAGCTTCGTTTTGGAGATTAATGACTTTGCAATTTTATAAACGTAACTTTTACTGAATTGAATGATAAATCATAAATAACGTGACATACAAAACGAGTTCAGATACCTAACGCGTTTACCTCTAATCGAAATAACTTACATTTATACGTATTAATTTACATAAACGCGATAAGACGCCGGACACTTCTGGTTTTGAGAAAGATTCATCCGTGCAGACTTCGTTATAAAACAGTATCAGGTGGAAAGAGAGAGAAAGAGACAGAGGGAGAGAGCTGGAAAGCTAAAGGCCAGTTTAATTGCGGACATTCCGTGAGATCGCCGAAACGAAATGAGAGGGTACGACGAATGTAGGTCGGCCGTAGTAATCCGTGGTGGAGAAGGTAGAGAAAGAGTGGGTGGAAAGGGGTTGGAAGGGGAGGACTATGAAACTAGGTTGAAAATTCGTCGGAAGTGGGCGGCAAGAAGTGGGAGGTGGTCGGTGGGTCGAGAACAATCTCGAATCAAAACGATCATTGCGATTTTAAACGCGCCATTTCGTTATCTGTGTCGCTGATTACTTGGACCGTCGGTGTCCAAATGAATTTGATGCTAAAAGCTTTCCCCCACGGGGAATTCTATTTCCCGAGAACGACGCGACGACAACGTGAAATTGTCTAGGCCGTGAAAGGCAAGTTGAAAAACAAGTTGGAAAACGGCTCGATGGGAACAGCCTTTTTATCGTTCATTTGAAAACTCTGCCGTTTGTATCCGTTCTCGTTCTCTCTGCCCCTTTTTTTCATTTTTTTTACCCGTCCAGCCGATAAAGAACTTTCTTGATAAATTGTTTCTGTCTTTTCAAAAACTAAACGAATGGTGACACGAACGAGAGAGAAAAAGAGAGGGAGAGAGAGAGAGAGAGAGAGAGAGAGAGAGAGAGAGAGAGAGAATACGGTACATCCCCATATAACGCGATGGTGGTTGAATTCTTAAACAACACGACATGTAAATTAGTTGCAAAAAGCAATGTTAAATTCGAAATATTATTTTTTCTTTAAGTATCTAATATAAAAATAAAAAATTCTCGCCATATGTCTTTTTGTATGAGGTTTCCTTAATTTTGTAACCATGGTACACGAGGATTTACTGTACGAATTCTCATACGGTTCGGTTATAAACATAATTGGTCGCGAGGAAAATGATTATCACGAGTCAGCCATTTACAAATTTTCGTTGCCTCGCCATTGTCAGACATCGAATTTGTCGTAGTTTTGGTTAACTCAGCCCCTACCGTTGGGTACATCCCCACGTTCTATTCTTCATGACGCAGGGTTACAAAACTGTGAAATTATAGGGACGTCTCGTAGTTGCGCGGTGAATCGTCGTCGTGATGCCGTTTGCTGCATTCACAGACGCGAATTCCGGAATTTCTCACGCTTAGTGCGTGTTATACAAAGGCTGCTGTTTTTGAAGGATGGGGAGGATGAGGAGAGGGAAATTTACGTACGAATACGCGTAGACACGCGGAACATAACTCGGAGTCCGCGTGTTCGAGCGTAGGAAGATAAACTCGAGTAACAGTCTGGTTTTACCTTTTTGTCATAATATCAAAAATATTTTTAATTCGTCGACTTTGTAGATCGTTTCTTCCTACAAACGGGCTCGTCCGTTGTTTATTGTTCGGTTCTTCTAATTAACGCGTTAATTTTAATCCATGTCAAGTTATTTTGATCGTGTTCTTTGGAAGAGAGAGAGAGAAGGAGAGAGAGGGGGGGAGAGATAGAGAATGCAGAATACGCTGCTTTATGAGAAGCATCTTAGAAACGATGGCTGAACTTCACACGGCCTCTCTCCAGCAAGTTCTTGACGTTTAACGAACCATTTTGATGCCGGAAGGTACTATAGCGACCCCTCGAACATGCGTAAAATCGAGACGTGAGAGGTCGACTTTGAGTGAGGTATAAGAAGCTACCGATGTCTTGTCGAGAACTCTATAAAATATTATAGTATAATGATAATGATGCATAAACATTTTAATGCAGTTGCAGATACTACAGATCTTGGTCTTGCATTATTCGTTTATTTCTCACGATAAAATTTGTTTAGTGGTAAATTGTTAAACAATTTTTTGACGATACATAACGTTAATGTTTGCAACTCTGCGAAGTCTTGTAGAGATCCACATAAAGTAGTATAGTATGGTATAATGATAACGGCATATAAACATTTTAACCCTTTGCGATCGTATGTCTGCTCTCAGCCACCACATTAAGAAACCGTACTAATCATGTACTGTATTCATCCATGTATCAGTTTACAATTTATCAACCGGAGATAACGAATATAATATAACTAAAGTTGTCAAAAGGATTAATAAATCTTGTTTATTTTTCATAATCTTGCATGTTATGTATCACTGCTCTTTCAACGGAAATTAATTCCGACCAGTACGACACCCATGACCAAATTTAATACGTCCGAAAAGGGTTAATGCAGTTGCAGATACTACAGATCTTGGTTTTGTATCATCCATTTATTTTTTCACGATAAAATTCATAAAATAGTAGTATAGTAGTGTAGTATAGTATAACGATAAAGACATGTAAACATTCTAATGCATTTGCATGTACTTACTACAAATTTCGGCACAACATTATTAATGTCCTTTTCCACAATAAAACTCGTTTAATGATAAATTAAAAAAAAATCTTTCAACAATACACAGTGTTAATGTTTGAAATCCCTTCTCGAAGTAACGACTGGCACGACACTAATAGAAAATTTATAACGACGCCATAAAGCAGCACTTTCTTTTCCGAAATTACCTCCACGAATTGTACGTAACGTACGACAGTCGCTTCGGCTTTCGGGAATACAGCTTTCCCCTGTTACATAAACTATCGCGGAAACGTTTAACGCGTTTCTCTTACTCGCGGCGCTTTACTTAGGCAGATTAAATTTCCCATCTTTATTCTTCTCGAGATACGTTCATAAATCACAAAGAAGTCAAGGTCCTCCTCGGTAACTCGCGCGCACGCATTGGAGTTCGCGCGCGCGCGCGCGCGATCAAATCGTTCAGCCGGAGTGGATGATCGGTGGAGCGTATAAGATGAAAGGAAGAGGAAAATGACGGCGGGATGGCAGCTGGAAAAAGGAAAAAAGAAACCGAAGAAGAAGAAGAAGAAGAAGAGGGAGGATGGGAGAACGTCCATGTCTCGGTTGCTCCAAACGGCCCTTAAAGAAGTGCCAGCTTTCTTGCGGCTTGGTGTCTCAACGCTGATACAGCGCGTGGTGTCTGTGGTGTGCAAAATCAGCCAGAAGTGCTTCGGGAGAAGTGCTTTGCGAGTAGAGTCGAGTACTGCCAGAGAGAATACGACGCTGGAGAAGACTGCGGACGCGTCTAACGAACGAACGCGACCGTATGCGCGTGTACTTGATTGTATGTATGTATACGCGCGACTACAACAATGTAAACACGGTGAAAATGGCACGCAAATGAGCATCGCGTTGGGCATAGAAAGGCCAACATCTTTGGGGAATTTAATTAGTATTGGAAGTAGTATTTTTTGTTATTTTGCTTCAAGTGGACTTTAAAAAAGATTGACGGTTACCGGTGTTAGAATATTTTATTTTTAAGGGGTTGGAGGATACTGTATGTAGGGATGTTTCAAGAATTTTTCACGTTACGATAGAATTAGAGAGACGACGTGAAATAAAGGGAGGAGGAAACTCTTACGATTATTATCAGATACTTTATGGGAATAATTCTCGCGTGGTTATTTGAAAATTATTGAAACGAAAGATGAATCGTTGGAATAACGAAGATATAATAATATAGAATTTAATCAAATTTCACAATGATTTACTTCAATCGCTACGTTTGGTATTGAAATTATTTTTAACTTCCTGAAAATCTAGGGAAATCTGTTCAACGTCGTTGATCCCATAGAAATGAGAACTTATCGATCGTTTAAAATATTTCTTACTTTTGACGTAGCTACTTAAAATAAATAGGTACATCAAAGAACAGTGTCAGCTAACGTGTTCATTGAATTTTGCACTTTTATTTAATCGTAGGGTTAAATATTGACGAAACACGGATCATAGAACAGTTACATCGTTGCCTTGTCTAGATACCACGAGAACAGTACACTTCCGAACCCATTACAAGGCTATGCAACAAACGCGTTAAGATTTAAACGTAATGCATACCTAATACGTGAACAATATGATGGTCGAAATTGGGAAGCATAGGAACTATCAACGTCGGAGAAATGAATTTTGCAACGTACACGAAATATGCCCTCATTAACGATATGAACCTACGCACGGTAAATAAATAACAAACATAACCAGAATCGTTAGAGCAATGTCTGAACCGGAAGGAAAGCGATATTCGTTAGATGTGCCAGCACTTTTAGAGCTTGACTGGGAGCGTCGTTGTGAAAATAACGAGAGGAGATGGTTAGAGGAGATGAACTTGTGGAGCAGAGGTGAAACGAGGTAGGAAGGAAGGAAGGAAGGAAGGAAGGAAGCAAGGAATAGAGAAAGGGAGGGAGAAAAAGGGCAGAGATGGTTGCGAGGGCGTAGAACGGTAGTTACGGCGACGGCAGAAGCGCTTCGGCGGTATGTACGTATCGTGTCTAGGGCTTAAAGGTTGCCAGGCGTCCGTTTGACCGGCTGCCGACCGTATAGGCCCTTCAGATCGCTGCTAATCCAGTTAACCCTTCTCGCTACCAACACGATCTCACTTTTTTCCACTCTTCTTCTATTCGTTCGTTTCACCCTTGTACGCTTTATCCTTTCCTTTTGTTTTACAGCTTTCGTTCTTGTTTTACAGTAGGTGGTAAGCGAGCCAATAGATGGACAGGATCCAGTAGATGGACGATTCGTAAATTAATCAATAATAATGAAATAACAAGATTTTTAATCTATATTACAATTTTTTTTTATTTTATAGAAACAAACCTTTGTTGTTTTATAAAAGTAACATTTTCTAAGAAATGTTTGTTTTTTCATTATTATCGATTAATCTACGAGTCGTCCATCTGCTGGACCTTGTCCATCTATTGGCTTGCTTACTTATCATGTGTCAGTCGTGAGAACGATATCGATCGATGGACGTAAAGTATTTTAACGCTAGATCACTAAATACTTGTGTTGTAGTCTACGGAACATTGCTACTTTCGGGAATTCGACATGCTTTCGGCTTTTATATTTTTTTAAGTAACACTTTGACGTTGGATAGAATGAAAATGCGGGCGAAAAGTTAAGTAAAATGATATTTATTTTATTGTTAATCTATTTTTTAACCTATACTTGGGTTTTTGTACTCTAGATCGATGGTGTTGTAAAAACGTATGTTTATGTATCTTGCATTCAACCAAAAATTTATAGAAAAACGTATTTTTACGTATTTCGTTGTTAAAGTGTTAAGAACTAACACTGATTAACTAAAGTTCTGCATCTCTCTTTGCAATAAATAACGGAGATACGATAAATATAGGACATGCTATTAATTCGTATTCTATGAGTCGAATGATTAGGTTATTAGGTTATTATAAATATCGAAAAGAACGACAATTAGTTTTTGAAGTAATTAACGATTCACGCGTGGAATCATAAACGCATATAACGACGGACAACCAGCCGGTGCGCACCGGCCTTGATTTGATTAAAAGTGAGTTCTTTATCGTTAATCCGTGTTATTAATTACGAACGTGGGAGATCGATTTTTGCAATATGAAATATTCATTATGCGATCACATTTCGGGGGAATGTTAAATATGCGTTATGGTTTTCATTATCTATCACATTTATGACAAATAAAATTTTGGCGATATATTTGGTCGTAGCATAAATAAATTCGGTTATATTCAATAATTTTGTTATTTATTAACAAATTTAAGAGTAAATTAAAGAATTACGTTCGGCCAGTTATGTAATCTTCATTGTTATTTATAACAGCTTCACGTTTTAAAGACAATTGATTAATGATAATACCATTCGAATAGAATTTTTAGTATTAGAATATGTTTATTTTTACAACCAAATTTACTTTAATACAAAAATATGCTTTTTGAAACCTCAAGTGATCATTTTTAAATTAATGGATCAAAAGAAAGGGACGAAAAAATTCTATTTTCAACAATTGTTTAAACATATTTCCACATTATGTTACACGAAATAAGTTAATTAAATTCAACTCTTTTCAATCTTTAATTTAAGTCACTTGTGGCAATCATTTGATTGGTTGTGCCTAACTGGCATGAATGTAATAGGCTGGTACAAGTGTGTACCGAATCTCCGCCAATACGCTTGATTTATTTTTTTCCATAAGTTGTCTATTGTGCGTACCAAGTGCAATGAAGCATTGTACGGCGCGGCGCCGACCTCTGAGCAGTCGCCGTTCGTCAGGTAAACAGTAAGGACGTACAGTAAGACCGAGTAGTAATTTTCGAGAACATTCCGTCACATTTTGGCAATTATTGGAGCTCATCTTTGGAAGATCTTGGATTATTAATAAGTAAAATAATTTGGAAGCAGCTGAAATTGACGGAAGCAGCCACCATTTATTCACAACGGAGTCGTCGCTATAATAAGATAAGAACTACATTTTTTAATATGTTTAATCGAAACTTATTATTATCGAACGTTAATTTATAATTGTAAATTATTTTCTTTATATTTACAGAGATCCTCCTTGCTTATCGAAATTATTTATATCTAGTAACATAGAAGAAGTTCGAATTGAATAAACCATCGAGGGTCAAGGGAAAATCTCTCGAAGTAACACAGACCTCCCCGAAATTATTATTAAAGAAGTATAAACCGGATTAGAACTATATATTATTTAGATTTCATCCGCCTGGTTCTCGACGATAGACCACCAGCGTTTCATTTCTATAATCACCGACCCGCTAATCGGGCGATAGTTACGTATTATTCCCCAGAAATCACCAGATTTATTTTTTCCATCCAAATTTATTTATATTACAGTCTCAAACATTATACACAGCATCTCCTTTATCGTTATTAACATTAAAAAGGGTATATCTATCATACGTATTTAGGGACATGTGAAAAAAGTCGTTTGAAGTCGTTGCGTTTCTCAGATGCGGCGATGCGTGACGTAATATAAAAATATCGGCGTGTCCCACTAGGCATTACGATCTAACGACGAAGGGACACACCCGCTCACGAAAAGGGACCCTCGCTTTCACGAACGTGACTGATTTTTCGCTCGTTTAAAAACCTACTATGACTATGGCCTCGCACTCCTCTCGTTTTCCTTTTTCGTTCTCCCTAGCTGGCCCCACCGCAAACCTTGAGCTTTTAAGGGCTTTCGAGCTTAAAGTTTGACAACGCTTTGCACGCGGCTCGTTAAGGTACAAGAGAAGGGCACCGGTAATTCCATCTCCGCGTTGAAATCGTGTGATCCCTTAGCCTTAAACGATAAATGTCGTGAGAATTTTTCGTCTTTCCGATAGATACGTGTGATTCTTTTACGATTATTCGATATAACTTTGTACAGAGTGATCTTGGAAAGTGAAACGTCGTAGTGCTCTTTTTCGAATTGTTATTATTATTATTAATTATAATTTATTATTAAATCGAGCTTGTAAAATCACGTGGGTGAGAGTTGATCGATGTTAATGTTATTTTATTGAAAATCATTTGCTCTAGCTATCATTTAATTAATTATTTATTGATTTATTTACATTAGGCGTGGCTTTACTTTTTGATCGACGTTGCCGCATGAATTTTCCATGCAATAACGCGGCAGTCGATGTAAGATATGGTTTCGAAGCGGACAAACGTTGCGTAATGTCGCCACGTGAAATCTTAATTTATAATTTCTCGGAGAGGCTGGGGGATCAGGGAGACTAAAATTCTATGGTCTCCGGTGCTCTGGAGCTTTCGTTAGGTGAACAAAAGGTCGGTTGCTCGAGAGCTTGAGATCTTTTAAATGTAAAAAGAGAAAAAATATTATAGCGATCTTTTCTTCGAGTAGCTACGTCTTGTCTTTCCCGGTAGAAATTGAACTTCCCGTAGATGTATTATATCTTTATTCTTCTCTTTCACTCTGTATTTTTATCAACATAAATTTGGATTATGTATTCTGCATTATCGGAAAGATTTTATTTTTGTAAAAAGAATTTCCCATGGCTCGATGCTGATATTTTTGCTACGCGTCTCCGTAAAGAATTTCCTCGTATTTTCAATATCTACACGTTATTCGATTTAGACGATAAAAAATCATGCAACCACGTTCTCGAGAATTTTGAAATATCGTAAATTATAAGGGGGCAAAAAATAAATAAATTGAGCGATGAGTTAAATGACGTTCAACGAGCAGTAACGTATCGCAAGGAATTAACGTTCGAAAACCGTCCAAATCATCCTCTTCCCTTCTTCCTTTTTCTTTTCTCTCGGAGAATTCGACCGAGTCGTATGTACCTACATCGTTCACAGCGTAAAACCTCTGGAATATCAAAATACGAATCTCGATTCAAAAGCGAATTACGCAAGCGTAGGAACTTTTTCATCCGTTTATTTTAAGATGAAAAGAACCGAGCGTCCTGTTTATCACGCTCGCATGTCAGATGTACTACTTTATACTGACCGGCGCATTTTAATATTCGTTTCGAGCATACCGAGAGATATCCACGTGGAAACATAGTCGGACATTGCATCGTACCTTCGTCTGTTTTAGACCGACCCTTATCTTTATTCGGTAAACACGTAATCAAGTTACCGTGTTTCTCGTTGGATTCGCGATCGTATTAAATAGTTTATTATATGAATAAATTATAGGAGTGGTCGGTGTTTGAATTTCTTTATTCGCGACGATGTTTTTGTCGAGTTCGATCGAGTATCTTTTATAATTAGCAATTTGATCAAATATAAATATTTAAAATAATACTAACGATAAGTATAAAAGTCTTTATAATTTCAGTGTAAATCGGTATTTATAACCTGCTGGTTTTTTAATATTTAATACCATTAATAATGTTAATAATTTTCTTCTAGGTAAATAAATTATTTTCGATTGCTGATTATGAAATACGTACGTATAATAAATGAAATAAATAAAGAAACACGAATATCGAGCAAACCGCGTTTCATACTCTCGTATCTTCCTTTTAGAAAAGCTCACGCTACCCATCGAACCAAAAATGATTTAACTCGTATTTACGATTCTCTCGATATCCCCGAACGATCCGAACGATTTAAATTTCCCATACGAACGTTCGCTAATTTCGCGCACTCCCGGAAAATTCAATTTTCCCTGGTGCTGCTTCTCATCAGCGTGCGCCATTTGGCGGGCTTTTCGAATACGTTCTCGGCTCGCTTACGTTCGAGGAAACTTTTGCTTGCATCGAATGTCCGGCAGCTTGGATCGGTTTAAACGACGCGGCTTGGTATTGGTCTCGATTAGAGAGCGGCGTCGCTCCCGGTTAGTTAGTTTACCCTTGGCGCCTCGCGTCTGCGTCAGTAGTTCCAATAGCTCGTAATTCTTGCTACGGCTCGAAAGCGATCGCGATAAAATTAATCGAGCTTTCCGCTCTCGTTGAGAGAAAATTCTGTCGAGCGGGGGTTGAACTCGATTATGCGACTCTGCGAACGAGGAGAGGAAGAAGGAAGGAACTATTCGCCGTGTCGTCGTCGTCGTCGTTCTCTCGTGTTACTCCCGATGCTCTTTTTCGAGATGAGCGAAGAAACCTTTTCGGAACTTTCTCGGAAAAAGTATACATATGTATTATACACAGGGTGCTCGGTAAATGGCGGTACAATCGGAAAGGGGGAGTGATTTTATATAAAAAATAAATAGAAAATATAGAATACAATTCTTTTATACGGGACTCTGTTTTTGAGAAAAATAAATTTGAAAATTCGTCGAGTCTATTTGTGCTTCTTGATATGTTCACAAACATTATCAGTATGATGATATCACTTGTATAGATAATAGAAGTAATCCACAGTGAAACGTCGAGCCGAAGCTCGGTGAAATACACGCGTACCTACTTGACAAATTTTCAAATTTATTTATCTCGCAAACAAAGTCTCGCAAAAGAAACAAAACATTAATTCTATATTTTCGACTTATTTCTTCATACAGAATCACCCTCTTTTCCTATTGTATCACCAGTTATCGAACACCCTGTATATATTCTTTCTCTCTTCTTTCTCTCTATCTCTAAAAGCGAGAACGAGCAGATAGATGACAGGGACGTCCCGTGAAATCGTTCGTACTCTCTACGAACGTCAGAGGAATGCTTATTTAACTTATGGACTTGCCGCATAAGCGGCGAACTCGTTACCCGTGCAACGGAACTCCTCTCTTTTGGAGCGAGCGACAACTGTTTCAAAGTCGAGCGATAGCGCGAATACGACAGCGTGGAAACACATGCGATAATAATAGACGAGTCTCGTCGTCCTCTCCACCCCTTGCGACCGCCCCTTTTGTTTTCCGTGCATATCTTAACAAATTGTAGCTCGTGACTCTCTCTCTCTCTCTCTCTCTCTCTATCTCTCGTTAGCTCGCTGTCTCTCTCCTTCTCTCCCTCTTGTGATGAACGCATAATGTCGTGCGATATCAAGATAAGTCAGGTTCTGTCAAAAGCGAGAGACGTCCGCTTAATGGAATCTGTCAAAGCGTGAGATTCGTAAGCGAGTCAATATCAACTCTTTCTCTCTCTCTCTCTCTCTCTCTCTCTCTCTCTCTCTCTCTCGTTCTCACCACTTTTTTTCGCGAGCTCTAGGCTAGCTTTTTTATGAAACGGAACGTCGGATACGCGCATAACGATGTTCGCTCTTTAATTATGCAGACACGTATACGAGATCAAGTGTATGAGAGAGAAAGAGAGAGACAGAGGGAGATGGTGAAGGAAAGATCGACGAGACAAGTGAAAAATATGAGATATGCTTTCCATCTGTGGCACGGTGGTCCATTCAATGTTTCGCATTTTTATTTTATTGATTTTACTGAAACAGGATTCCTCTCTCTCTCTCTCTCTCTCTTTCTTTCTTTCTTTCGTTCCCTTTTCTTCCATTATTTCTCTTTTCATTTTTCTCCTCTCTCGAAAGCACGCTTCGTATACTTGTTCGAAAAGGCGTTTCTAAAGGGCGACTGTTATACGAGCGATGATAACTTTAAGAAAGAAGAAGAAAGAGAGAGATACGGCTGGCCGTTAGCCTTCCGCATTTTTCTTTCGCAATGGATCTGAAGATGACGACATGAAGAGGCAGTATCGTTGTGTATCTCTAACAAATACGATCAAATGCACACACGCTCTCTCTCTCTCTCTCTCTCTCTTTATTTTCCGGAGTCGTCTCCAGGCTGTTATTACAAATCTGTTCCATAATTTGGAATATCTTTAAGTGAAGTTATTGCATTAGCTGCTATTTAATAAAAACTTTAACCCATAGTCGATAGCTTAAATAATACCTACATAATATTATTATATATCCTCTTTACTTAATACTATTAACTATTTTCATTAACTATGTTTGTTTTATTAACAATGTCATTAACTATGTTCTTTAACTACGCTAACTATGTTGTTAACTATCTTCATTAACTATGTTCATTAACTATTTTACTTTAATACCATATTGTTTCTTATGCTTATACTTATTTCGGCCCGTTTTAGGGTTTCTCTAGTACAAGAAACACTATTTCCTTTTCCTTTCTCTCCCCCTTTCCCTTACTCGTCTTCCTCGAGACGAATTAATCCTCCCGAAAAGTCCAAATTCACGCGTGAGGCGTAGAGCGCAGCCTCGTCCTACCGTTTCTCTCTCTAATCGACACCTTAATTAGGACTTAATTGCTCGAGCGGTAGCGAGTCATCGCCCTAAGCGTACTCCGACAATACGATCGAAACGACAATGAGACAACGAAGTACGAGAGACGTCGCGAGACAAGGTGTAGGAGATAGAGGGAGTAGCTGAAGCAGGATAAGAAGAAGAAGGACGAAGCCGATCGTGAGAGGAGAGACGACAACGATCTAATTCGTACAATGCCGAGCGACGACGATACGAGCGTCGTACAATACTGCCAATTTGATTTATCAGTTGGTCGCGCCGTTTCTGCGATTTCACGCTCGAAACTCGCTTGCTCTCGAACCGTCTTCTCGAATCCGCTTACGGCGAGACCTCGAGTCGTTGGCGTTCCCGTTGCCATTTCTGATGCTATTGCTATCCGCTTCTGTTCGAAGATGGGCAATCAATGGAAGTTCTCTCTTTCTCTCTCTCTCTCTCTCTCTGTCTCTCATTCTCTTATGCTAGCTCTCTGACAGCAAAGGTAGTTACGGCCTTTATATTCGACTTCTTAGCGTAGTTTCTCGAACGATCGATGTTCAGATGAACGTGAAACTTTTTTGTAGCACCAAATTCGAGGGAAGGTAAATCGCTTTTGACACTAAAATTACCGATAATTAATGTATACCTATTTCTACCAGACTAGGCAATATGACTGGTTATTTATAAAATACATTATGCAAGGACAATAAATTTTTAGTTAAATCTTGTTAAAAAATTGTTAAATAATATTATACATATTTATAATATTTAGAAATAGAATTTTTTCATAAATTTGAGTCACTTTGACCGGTCTGGTAGTTCCAGTGTTAAAGTCAATTCGTCGTAGATTAGATCTAGCTTTAGAATTTCTTTATAAAATGAAGAAAGATTTTCTTATCGACTTTTCATCTTTAAATGTGTTCTAGGATTACGTGTGCGAGAATTCAAGAGACTCGGACACTCGATGGCCATTCTTTAGGCCCATGTCCGCTTAGTTTGTGGAACTGGAGAGTTCGGTGAGATACGGGTACCCTCGTGGTGTAATAAATCGTTATCTTCGAGTGCTTTAAAACGATTCTATTCAGCGCCCATCGCATTTCACATTTCGCAAAATCGTAAGTATATTTTACAAAACTTGAAATTGGTAGCAGTCTTACAGTTAATGAAGACTAACTTCGAGATTTTTAATTTCTTTAACCTACAAGCGATCATATAAAACAGAAAATATTTTGCAAATAATTCGCGAGAACTTTTTGATATACCGTTTTAATCCACGTACTTTGCAGATTTATAATAACTGTGTACCAACTTCTTCGCTAGTTACGAGCTCTAAAGCGTACTCACAAATATCTATTTGCCATTTAAGAAATATCTCGTAAATAAATAGATAATCTGCGGTTAACACAAATTCTAAAAACTTATCCAGTTGTAGAGATCTTTTTAAAAAATGTAGTTGTTTCGTAGACGCGGAATACTTGGGTCAAGTTCTAGTAGAAATGTCAAGCGTTAGTCAAACCGAAACGTCGCGAACGATTATATATATATATATGTATATATATATGTATATCTCTCTCACTCTTTTCTTCTCTTCTCTCTCCTTCTTCCCCTAGCTCTTTCTCTCTCTCACTTTTTTCTTCTCTTCTCTCTCCTTCTTTCCCTAGTTCTCTCTCTTTCTCTCACACACACACTCTTTCCTTCTCTTCTCTATCCCTCTTCCTTCTTTTCCTAGCTTTCTCTCTCACACTCTCGTTTTTATTATCTTCAGTCTTCTCTTCGCAACAGGATAACGTATGCGAAAACACGCATGACTCCCAGCTATGGTGTATTTGCGTGGGCTAACGTCAAAGGGGAAACGGAAATAAAGCACGGTAAGCGCTATTTAGATGGACTCTCTCCATTGGGAAACTTTCCAGTTTCCCTGTTTTTCTCGTCTCGTTGAGAACGCGAGCGGAAGTGTGTGCGACGTTTCGCGGTTGACCTGTGGAACAAAAGGAGAAAGTGGAAGGAGAAGGAGGAAACTCGCATAAAATTTGAATCGGTTGACCGGTTTTAACATCCTCACGTCATTTCACTGTCCGTACCGTTGCTTCTAGCACGCTGGAAAACGCTTTTAACCTCACACGAGGAACGAATTTTTTCCTCTTCCATTATGTTTCATTCCTTTTTTTTGCCTCGTCTCTTCTTCTTCTCTCTCTCTCTCTCTCTCTCTCTCTTTATCCTCTCTTGTCTTCTCTCTATTAACGAGAGAAGAACATCTCGTGGATGTGCGCGCTACTCGAAAATGAAACGTTACCGTTCTTTCTTGTTCTTTCATTCGTTTTGGGGCGAGCATCGATTATCAGGAACGTTGGTCTTACATTTATTGGAGAGTGCAGAAAGCACGGTCAATGCGTTTTCATGGGACTTTCTGAGGAACAACTTTGTGTAGGCTTTAGAAACGTGCTTTTTAGAATTTGTTAGAATCTATAGAAGTCGTGTATTTATTTATAGCATTAAAAAACATTAATCAGAGTCTTTACTTTAATCTTTCGAAGTTTCTGCAATGGACTTACTGCAAATGACTTGCAAACGCTTGGACTGAAGAGCGTGTCGCCAGAGATGAAATTTCGTGAAATAATTTAAACGCGTCTCTTTAATTACATGTAACTTATCTTATAACAGTAATTAATAAGCTCCTTTTAACACTTTCAGTGCCAAACACAATTCAATAAGTGACGGTGTTTCTAGCGAGGTATAAAAGTTAACAAGATTTCTAATATAACTTGTAATCATTTTTATTTTATTATTTTTCCAACTTTACCGAATACCTGCATATATTTGTATATTAAAGGAATACCGCAACTCGTAAAAAATATTAAACGAGTAAATAAATTGTGAATATCTATTGAATGGGCAACTTATATATACGTCAGTCATATTTGGGTGACATGGTAGTCAAAGCGTTAAGGACGTCTTTTAATTTCTTAATCGGGGAAAGAGATAAAACACCGATCCTTTTTCGTAGTGAATTATAAAATAAGATCTCGTACACGGTTTTATCCACTTATATTTTTATCGAACTCTTCTTCCCCCTTTTTAACCGACTTCGGAAAGGAGAAGGTTACTCAATTCGACAGTGGGCGATGTTGCTTTTTTTTCAATTTTTCTCGTAAATTTGCTTTTAAAACATCCCTCCTTGCTTGAGCTGACTCTTAATTAACGAGAATCGTCGAATTTTGGATGTCTCCTCGCGTTGAAAAGAAGTCGTCGATCATTAATTCGAATCCACTCGAGTTACTTTCTCTGCGAACGATCGATGAAGAGGCCCGGAGCCCGGTCGAGCAGCAGGCGGCAGAGTTTTTACAGACGACGAAGCGAATTTTTGCACTTTAAGGTAGCAACGCGCCACGCCGGCTGGTCGTTCACTTTAAGATCTTAACCCGAATGAGATCCTCGGGAACTCGAATGACTGACCGAGCCAAACTCGTGCCATTTTACCGTCTAACGGGCTTTCCTTCCCTCGAGTATCGTTTGCCGCTCCGATGCCTGCCTGCTTCGTCTTTCTCTCCTTTCTTTTTTCTCACTTTTCTTTCTCTCTCATTCTTTCACTCTCTCTTTCTCACTCTTGTAACATCAGCATCGAGTGACAGACGGTTACGAGGCTCGGAGCAGTATATTAAGTTGTTTTATAAATTATTAATATTTATAGTTAATACATTACGGTCCGAGCTGTTTGAATGAAAATTGGTTTAGTAAAATTTCACTTTAGTAGAAAAGTAATTTTTAGAGTAGTCTAGTTGTTGAGAAATATTATTTTTAGCATATATATTGCAATATATATTTATATGTCGCCGGTTCTTAACACACAGTGCATAAATTCTATTCGTGTGTCTGTGGCATTTCACGAGCAGTCCACGAAAACCATATTTTTATGTTTCTGGACTTTAATGTATTAACGCTAGAGCTATCGACAAGTGTGTTATTCATTATAAAAGTGGTGTAAGTCCATAATTTTCGGATAATTATTTTTTTTTACGTAAAATTATCGCGCTTTACTATCTTTTGTTATAAAAGTGTGTAGAATGATTCCTATGATTCCTTATATTTAAATATAGCGCTCCTTGGAAAGGGTAGGGATGACGTACCATATATGATAGTGTGTATTATAGTGGGGTCATCTACCGTATTTGCATATAGTTCCTATTATAATTCGTTATACACGTGCCTCGTCCCAGTCGCTCTTGAGACTTTGCACCGGCTACTTCTAACCGGCCTAGGTAATATCTAGTATTATTTTTGTATTATAGCATTGCTTATTTTATGTTACTTTTTTGTTTTGTTAATCAGGGCGACGATCTCTGGGTCGAAATTTTTTATGCGTTGTATCTATGCCAGATTGTAATAAATAAAAGGCGAATCAACTCATAGTTGTCCTTTATTCTTATTATCTAATTTTCTCGTAAAACAATTTTTACTTATTTTCCTGTAGCTCATTTTGCAAAACATTTAATATTACAACAAACAATTAAACGGAGTTAAAACACTTTTATAATGAACGACACGATTAACGTGTACCTATTTATACCAGACCAATCAAAATGACTGGTTAGTTATAAAATACGTTAAACAAAGAAAATAAACATTTATTCGTATTTTTCTTAATTTTTATATTACCGAAAAATATATACATAATATTATACATACATATTTATATTACTTAGAAATACACTTTTTTCATACTTAAATATAAATAATTTTTAAATGAAAATTGAAAACCAGTCATTCTGACTAATCTGCTAGTTCTAGCGTTAATGATGATCACAATTAAACGTACCACGCGCCTGTAGATATGCATGCATTTATGCACATATATCTGTGTAATACGTTGTTCACTATGATCGGTTTTCAATAATGCATCGTTTATAACATTAATGAAATTAGTACGATTAAACACAGTTTAATATGTCATGAATTAGATAATAGTTGAAAGGATCGATCTATCGCGAGAACGTTATTATGTACCTATATATCATGAATAGTTTTGTAATCCTTTCGTTTAATGACGCGTGCAACCGTCAGTGAGCAACGAGTGACGTTACTCGGAGTAAAACAAATAGACGAAAGTAAGAGTCCTTTTCGTTTCTCTATCGCGTTGCGTTATGTGCATATGTAATAAATGATATGCGAAAGGATGCTTCATATTTATTCGTAGAATACCTACACGAAGGAACTAGTCGGCGCATATAGCGAAATTTAGTATGGCATGATACGGTCGGAGGATATTTATGCAAAGCACGTAAATTCACAAATCGCGTAACCGAAATAACATTTTTATACGTTCGCGTGGTAGTATCTCGTGCTCTTGTACGCCTTGACGTAACTCGTCACCGAAAAGGGTAATTTTTTCGGATTCCGCGAAGTACACGCGTGGAAAATATTATCGCTGTAGATAAGTACTTGGCAACATTTGCGTATGAAAGAGCTGCAGATCTTTTTATAAATATTTTTATCGTCGAACGTGTAACTACGTATCGTGGCACGGTATTATTATTATCCGTAGGTTACTAAGCATTTGTGTAATAATCTACCGATCCATGTCATTTTCGCTAGTTCGACATGTTCTCTATTTTTTAATTAAAACTTGATAATACATCTTTTAAAATTTTTTATTTTCTTTGTAATAATTAAAGGAGATATATAAAAATATGTATGTTTTTAGTTCGTAGTCTATGAGTTCGAACGATTAGTGACAAAGTAACGCTGATTTAAATTTAGTGATCTAGGATCTTAGTCATTGCAACAAAAATGTTGATATGCAAACGATGCATCGCGTGAAATTTTAATTCCATTACCGATCGTTCCTTCCACGGTTGAAAGCATAGCCGAAACCTGAATAAAAGTGAATAGTTCATCTCGTATACGTAACCGTAACGAAATACTTGGAAATTATTATAAAAGTAATAGAAGAAAGAAATAATTACTATACGATATTATAACGAAAGTGGGCTAGGATTCCGTTTTAACGCGAACGTAAAATTCCATTATACTGGTAAAATCCAATCTTGAGTGTCTACGATGTTAATTTGAATTTACATAGGTGTGCTTGGCGCTTGGCAAAGCGCAACACGTGCAAAACTTGCACGGGGAGAGCGTAGGAGAGAGAGAGCGAGAGACTCCGTGGCTATGACCTGGTACTTTGCTTATGGCGCTCGACAAGACTCGAAATGAAAGTCGAGAAGAGATAAAGAAATTAGACAGATATAATTAAATAAGAGAGAGGTCGCGTGTTTGTCGCGACAAAAGCAAGTGCCATTACGTAACATCACGCGCACGGTAAACCATTTAATATTTTAGAAGAGAAACTTTACGCGTTGTCGCGGACGAGACCGTCGTCGCAACGTTGACCGTTTCTTAGCTTTACATTGTTTCTCAAACCGAATATTATTAACGCGTTGAGTGGCATGCCGGTCATTGGTGAGTGACACTCGATTTTGCAGGTTGCGTTTGAAATGTTTATAAATGTGATTTTTTGAGATTTACGAGAATCTAACTACCAATTGTAAAAACAGTAAGATTCAATGTGATAATACATTTTTCGAATATTTATTTCGATAATAATTACAGACAAAATCGGCTTGGTACTTAACGCGTTAACGCTAGAACTATCAAATTAATCAAAATGACCGGTTTTAAATTTTTATTAAAAAAGTATTGTGCCATTAAAGTGCGTTTTTTTTAAATTAATTATTCTTCGGGAGTATTCTCTTGCTGTGCTCCATAGCATCTGATAACTATCTCTGAAGTTGCGAATGCTTCAGAATGCGCGGGAATATTATTTGGGAAGAACATATCATCTCCGATGCTCTCTTCGTTAGAAATATTTTTAACTCTTTCAAAAATTTCTTCATCATTTATACTATTCACTTTATCCTTTCCAAGACATTCTGTTATATCATTTTCATCACAGTTCATACGTTTCAGTATGTTCGGATAATCGAACGTTCGGATAATCGAGACTCTACTGTAACACCATCACCCCAAAGGAGTAATAAGGAGTTACGCGTCCAGGACCAACAGCATCCGGCACGTAACATCGACACTTTCATACGTAATCCTTATCGCTCCAAGAATATTACCGCTTATATTGCTGGTTGCAGCGATAAGGGGTTAACGTTTAACAAAATTCGTTTCACGTGCGTTCACTTTCTGTATTTCCTTTAAATCGCATTTCTTGTATTTCGTATCTTCGACACGTTCTCCTTTGTGTAATTAATATAGTATTATCGTGTAGAGTATCAATGAACACACGTGGCCGAATGGGAGACGGTATATGTTATCCGATACTCTTGGTTGGAGTTATCGAACGCGGTACGTATCTGCATACATACGTGCGTATATAGTACGTAGGTATGGAACGCTTTTGAAAATGCACCCGGTCACATCGTTTCTTCGTGTCTCTTTGTACTCTTTGCCTATCACTTCCAATTTGAGCACATGCACGTGGAAACAATGGTACACTCGCTCTACATACATATATCGAAAGTCGCTTTTCTTTCTATTCTCCTGTGTTCTTATCTCTCTCTCTCTCTCTCTCTCTCTCGCTCTCTCTCTCCCTTTCTCCCCTCTCTCTCTCCTCTTTCACTCTCCACTCTCTATCCTACTCTCTCTCTCTTTCTTTCTTTCTCTCTTTTTCTTTCTTTCTCTCTTTTTTCGCTCAGCACGGTCTCGTGTTTCCGGAACACGTCAATGCGGTCTAAAGAAGATAAAATAGCGATGACGGTCGAGAAGCTGAAACGTTTAGTCCGGTGAATTCTCTGAAAACGGGATTACGAAGGATCGCACAAATTCACGCTTGGATTTTCATTGTTTCCCGTAAAGTAGGAGTTATGGAGAATGAGGTGTACGGGCGCCCGCTCGTTTCGTATTCTCGTTCGACGACGCTCCGTTAACCGGTATGTTTTAGATATATAT
>JAIFRP010000045.1:3414871-3425967 GCA_032403825.1 Odynerus spinipes | reverse complement strand
CATCTCTCTCTCTCTCTCTCTCTCTCTCTCTTTCTCTCTCTCCCTCCAACTCTCATTTTCTCTATTCTCCACACTGTTTACGCGCGTACGAAGCTCAAGCTCGGGTAATTATACGGTTGAGATACAAGATACTTACTGAAAGGTACGGAAATTTGTTCAACAATTTTGTCATAGCTTTTTCTTCCTACGATAGAGCTGAAAAATGAGAAAGGGGAGAAAGGAAGAGAGGAAGAGTCGTCGACGCGAAACGGAAACGACCAGGGAAAGTATATTAAAGAAGTACACGGCCACTTCGACCACCGGCTTCCAGGTCCGCGCGACAAATTATAAAGTGCCGAGAATTCGCAAGGGTAAAATAACTCGCGGCGAGATAGTAGTCCTTGAATATTTTATCCCCGACTTTTCTATTTGCTCGTCGCTTTCTCTCCCTCGTTGTAAAAACCATTCCCGAATCCCGTTCCTTTTCTTGCCTCTCTTCCTACACCATATTAATTTTATCGCATGTACCTGTTACGAGTGTCTCCTACGATTTTCAGTGTCCTCGTTTTAACATGCTCGGTATATCGATTTGTTTCCCTCTTTAAATGGATACAGCCGAGTATCTACATAGTAGCAGGTACGACAAGATATTTATAGAACACGGTTTCGCTCTAACACGATTACAGTATCGGGTTAATCTCAAAATAAATGAATAATAGCGAAATGATATGAGTCGCTCAGAGGAAAAGTAAAATAAATCAGAAACTGTAATATTAATTTTTTAATTTTAATCTAATTAAACGGGCGTAATCATTGCAAATGGTTATCATGTGACATCTCAATATAGGCTTATTAGAAATATGTGAAAATCTTTTAAAAAAATATTACTATAATTTTTTAATTCGATGCAAAACATTAATTTTCTAAATATTTACTTTAAGGCAGTAACACCACTTTTCCTCTGAACGGCTCATATGTAAAAAATAAAAATATATGTATAATAGCGAAATGATTAATTTTCTCGTACCTTTTCTATGTACCCGTACCTATACCTAATCTAACTTACATATTATGCAATAGTATTCGTAATTTGTCCGGTAGAGTTTGCAATATCCTCTATGTTCAAAGTATTTTAATCAAAATTCAGAGAGTAATACCGCTCGTATAACCGATACCCTCTGTGATCGAGTGATTTCGATAGAAAATAACAGGTTGATTTCGATAGAAAATAACAGGTTGATTTCGAGCAGGCTGATCACGTGATCAGTACTTCGCCGGGGATTTTGGTGAAATTTAGAGGATTAAATATGCAGCGGGGACCACTATACCGAGCATGGTTAAAATCGTTCGATTTAGCGCGTACAGTTCGGTGTTTAGTTCGATTGATCGACATTTGGCAATTAATTTGAACGAAAAGTTCTCGCTTTTACGTTCTCGGCGTCCGAAGTTCGGAAGTTATCGATATAACGGATTATTTTTCCTCCTTTTTAGCCGTATAGATTTTCATCTCTTCTCTCGTTACGTTGTCTCACGGAATACCGTAAAATTCAAGAGAAAAAAAAGCAGTAGAGTATCTCTCGAAGAAAGAAAGAACTTCGTTGTGACATTCGCGAAGTATTAATGAATATTAAGAAACTAGGGATCTCGTCTTACTGGAAACTCGATCCTCTTGAGGGACTTCCGTCTTATCCTTTTTTATTATACTATCTCGACAGTCTCACGCTTTAGACTTCTTCGTTCGTTCGTCGTTGCTTCATTTAGTTTCACAGAAAAAAATAGTTCTTTCTATTGAATTGAAGAGTAATTATTATTGTTTAACCTTCGGAGTGCGTACATAATTTTTGACACATACTTTGCATAGTAGGGTCAACATGACTCTAAAATAAAATTTAAAAAACAGCAATAGAAAAATACTAATCTTTATTTAGGCAAATTAATAACTAATATAACATTATAAAGCACGTGAAATTGTTCACACTGTAGATGATTAGATAGGCGGGTATTAAAATAAAATAAAATCTTGGGATTTTATACCAAAATATTTAACCATGGGGTCAAAATTACTCAAACAATGCAGCCCGAAGGTTAATTCGTTGTGTATACATGTATATAGACAGTATTCGTTCATATTTTCTGGATTAATAAAATCAATCTTAAAAATTAAATGTTTTATTTCCATGGACAAGCCTATTCTAACCGGATATAGACCGACCACCGTATTTACAGTGCTATTTGTAAAAAAGAATATGGTCCGTATCGTTTCGACAAACGTTACGCACACTAGTATTGTACTGATATTTACTATCCATTTTCTGGGGAATTGTCTGCAAATAAAAGTATAGCTGCAAATAGAAGAGTAAATAATAAATAAATGTAATAAAACCTCGCATAAAACAAAGTACAAATAAATAAAAGAGAAAATCTATCTTTTTGAGAGAATCTTTCCCAGTCCTACATTGATTACCGAGCTAGGTACTCCAGAAATTCGGACGTATAAACTAATCGTCGGCCGAAATGAACGATCCAACTCGTCCGGTATCCCCAATATTACTCCGATGAAGAGAAGCACGAAAACGTGAAAAAATGATTAACGCGTTGAGTGCCGAGTAGATATCGCATAATCTCATATATTCTTTTAATATTCTCAATAATTATTTTCGGAATAAAAATACGACGAATTTGTACATTACACATTTCTCTACATTAAACCTTACCATTTTTATTACAACTGGTAGTCACCAAATTTAGAAACATTTCAAGCAGAATCTGCAAAATCGAGTGTCGGTCACCTGTGACCGCTACGGCACTCAACGTGTTAAATATACAAATTTAAACGAAATTCGAACGAGTTTCGAATATCGCGTCAACGATTCGACACTTTCCCGGCTCACCTTTTTGCAAGTCAACGTATCTCTATCCTCTCGATATACACGCACGCTATTGGGAAAAGTTCCACGAGCGTGTGGAAACAAACAGATTCGTAGATTACTCGCACGCGCATGAGAGAAAAAGAGAGAAAGAGAAAGAGAGAGCGCACGACGATGCAACGATCGGGCAAATACGTTCAACCGATTACGAGAGAAGCCCGATGGCGTTCGATTTACTCGACAAACACGATACTTCTGACCCATATAATCTCGACAATGTCAAGTCCGACTCGATTCGTCTCCGCAAATAAATCGAGTAACTTAATCGTCGGAAGCCGAATAGAAAGAGAGAGGGGGGGGGAGGGGCGATAGAGATTCTTGGTCTCCTACGTGGCGTCTTCCGTTAGAGATCCTAATCGCAAGGTACACATCTACGATATTCGAGAATTCAATGATAATTTAACGAGTTCTCAATTACGTTCTTGCAACGAACGCCATGTTGATCGAACCAATATCAGGAGCATAATCGAAATTTGCTTTCGTACGTGTTCCCGTATACAGGTTAATTTTTATAAAGTAATCGAAGCGGTTATCTTTCAAATTTGAGATTATATAGCGAGATAGTTTGTGGGAGAAAAATTTAAATAAAAAACTTCGTTTCCATAATATCGTGTCTACCTCTTGAGTGAAACAATGTTTATCTAATTTATTTCTACGCGAGGGAAAAGCCTGCTCCTCAATTTTATATTACTATTATTTCTTTGTATAATAAAACTAGCATAATTTCAATGTAATTTCAATGTAATTTCAATGTATTATAACTCGTGCAAATTGAGAAATTTTCTGTTACCCACTACAGCGCTAGAAATAACAGGAAAGTAAATTATGTAAAAAAAAAGGGTAGACGTCCCCGTATATTTTGGAGACAATTTCAAATATGACGAGACACACAGGAACAATTTTTTTCTACCAGGAAACGTAGGGAAAATTTTTTCCGGTGCCGAAATACTCGACTACAGGTTACGTCGTCGCAATTAAGGGCAACCACCGTTTTCGTCCTCTGCATGGCTTCGGTTTGAAACTTGCCTCGTGTTTTATGGCTCCGACACAATCGTCCGAAAACATCTAAGCGTCTCTACGCCTCCCGTTTCTCGCGGCAGCGTGTACCAGTTTCCGCATAGTTGCAATCTAATGGTTGCATCAGAATATGCGCGCGCCTACACATATACACATGCACACACATACACCCATCCACTCAAGTAGCTACAATATACGTGGCAGATATTACGCTAGTTGAGATGCAGATAAAATTTATGTTCTCGATGAAATATAAAGGAGGATAAAACGAATAGAGCGAGATAAAGCGACGTCTGCAACGAAGTATTGCGTCTAGCCGCTCGAGGAGGGATAAACACATCGAGGTTGATTTTGTAAGCAATTTTTAACTTTTCCGGTAGTCACGGCTCACTTTGGAAAACGTCTATTTTGTTATAAACAAATTATGGTAGATATGAATTCATTTGCTTCGACTATCGATTTAAAATCTACGGTAAAGAGAACAAATATTTAATCGTTAAAACGTTGAAATGAGCTTTAAATTATTTTGAACGTAAATATTGCTTTATCAATTTTCACATGTCGTTGCTTCGTACAGATAAAGTTAATATACATCTCTCAGGACTTCACGATCACCGAACGTTCAAAGAAATTAATTGCATATTTTCTAAGCTTTTGTACATTCTCTGCGAATATCCGAATAAATTTCATCAAGTCGATTTGACTCGATAATCGAGCTCGCTCGCTTTATGGCGAACAGCAACGCGTTAGCTGCTCGAAACGTTCCAACCGACGATCGTTGAGAGCTTTGAGATAGGTTGGAAGGTGCGGAAGGTTAAGGAAAACGAGAAGCGATACTTCCAGACGCTTTTCTCTCTGAGGAAATACTTGGTTACGCAAAAGCGGGTAGAGACTAAGCGACTGAGAAGGAAGAGAGAAGAAAAAATAGAGAGAGAGAGAGAGAGAGAGAGAGAGAGGAATAGGAAGAGGAAAAGAGAGGAAGGTCGATGAACAGGAGAGAAGAGAAAAGATACGAGAGAAAAAAGAGAAGAGAGAAAAGTTATTACACCGAGAAGAAGATAGTTCCTGCGAGAAAATAAAGAAAAGCAGTCACTATATCGATCGATCGAAGTCATTCTAATCTCGAGATGTTCTCCACTGTGAATAACCTCGTATTTAATCGTTCACGGTTTTTCAATGAGATATTCATTAAGATAATTATACCGAAGTTATAAATTAAGTAACGACCTGTATATTATAGCAAAAATCATTAAATATCAATACATTTGCGCTACAAATAAATATTTTTTCTTCTATACTTAATATAAAAATCCTTAGTATACGTAATTTTTCTTCGTATAAAAAAATAGCTTGGCCTAAATCTAAAACACTTCTAGATCGTTAAGGGTTAATTAATCTAATTAAAAATATGTATTCTTATTATACTAGATGAGTGCATTATCGCACAAACTTGTATTAATGGATTAATTAAGCCAGCCTACGGGAGCCGGCTGAAACACTGTTGACTTCTATTTTATTTTTCGATTTACGATAGGCATCAATTCAAGATCGTAGCATGAACGTGTGCACTTCTCTCTCTTTCTCTCTCTCTCTCTCTCTCTCTCTCTCTCTCTTTCTCTCGACAAGTTACGCTTTTAATTAAACTTTCCCGGATAATATGCAAGGACGCTTCTCTTTTACGCGGGTGAATCTCATTACGTCGCAATTTAATTCGTTGCGTTATTCCTAATCGAAAGGAAGAGGTTCGCGACTGCTTTCCTCGTTGGCATCTTCTTCTGAAAAGGTAGAGGACCGGGGAAGAGCTTTAATGTCTTTCACGCGCGCGCGCTCGCACACCTTTTGCATTTTCCGAGAGATTTCGTCCTTTGTATGCACGCGACGACATTGCAACGAGATTTTCCGAGAAAATAAATGCGCGATCGGTGAGTGTGTTCGTTAATGCATCGTGCAGTAGGTACAGTGTCGTTTCGTTTTACGTTATTTTTCGGAAAAATAATGTGATTTTGTAACTAGCGATGAGTTCGATGATACTCTCGAACGATTTACAGACTTTAAACTACTTTGATCTTACTTTAAATGATTTATAACGAAGGACGACAGTTTCGTTTCGTTTTGCGTTACTTTTCCGATAAATAATCTCAGATTCGGATTGTTTGAAGAAAGATCGATAATGGTAAGAAATATATTTTTAACCGACTTCAAAAAGGAGAAGATTATTCTATTTGTCAGTGAGTGATCTTGTTTTTTTGTTTTTGAGAAATAATTACTATATAATATAATAACTCGGAATTCGCTTCGATGCTTCGCCGTTAACGTCTCAAGACTCACTGGTCTTCCATTCCTCATGACTTCGAGAAAGACACAGAAGTAACCCATACAAACACACAATCATATATACGCACGCATATATAGAAACATAAAGAAATAATTGCTAAACTAACGTGAATCTATCGACGATTTACGGATTTTAACTAAAATTGATTTGACTTAACCTTGAAGTAGTAACGTGCCGTCTGTGAGACCAGCACTTTTAAAGAAGCAAAAAGGAAACAAAATTTTCTTTTTTTTCTTATATAAAGGGCAATTCCCTTCTTATTGCTTTTTAATATTTTTGTATAGAATAAACGAGAAATTTAAAAGAACATCTTTAGAAGATGATAATTAGCAACTTAAACAAAAATTTCCAGTAAAATTACCTTAAAAATAAAAATGGAAGCAGTCTCACAGACGGCACGTTATCGTTTAAGAGTTAAATGATTTCCGATGAACGACGACGATAATCGTCTGGACGTTAGGTACTTTGCCTTTCAGATACATATGTCTTCGGGTGAATTAGATTCTACTAGCGTTCCCGGTAATTTCAAACGAAACGAGAAGGAAAATAAACATTAGTCATTTGCCCGGTGTGTAGGGATTTCGAAAGAGAAGTTCCCGGGAAAAAGCTTCGCAAGACCGGTAGCAGACAGAGCTTAAGAATGCATAGAGTAAACGAGAAAAAGAGCACTGCTACGTATTAAAGTGCACGCTCTTGTTCCGCGCATTTATAGCGAATCGCGTCCACGAGATGAAACGTATCTACGTGCGGATTTCGAAAGAGCGAGCCATATTACATATACATACTAGTACGGTATATACATACCTACATGTGTGTGTAGGTGTGCGCGTGATGACCGAAGAGAACAAAATAAGAGAAAAAGAGAGAAAGAGAGAGAAAGAGAGAGAGAGAGAGAGAGAGGATTTATTCTATTTGTCTTGGTCACACAAATTTTATCATTTTTAATTATAAATTTAAGCTCGGAACTTCATGCAGTCCTCATTTCTTAGAAAATTATTAGTTACGAGATTTATTTATCGCTCGTGTAGGATTAAGTTGCTTAAATTGATTACGCGCATGAATATGCTACGACAAAACTTCTGGGAATAAATATTTGAAAGTTCCTTTTGTTCTTATTCAGCTTTAACTTATTTCAGATTTTCGTAGCTGTTTAAAAAGTTTGTAGAAAATCAGAGCTCGCCTCCTGTCCTCGTAAACACAATGTGATAGTCTACTCGTTAGTAGAGCAGATATGGTGTAACATTACTTCAATGATAATAAACTCTATGTAACTCGGTCCCACTTCGATAACCAGTTCGTACTACCAGAACTTCGTGTTTCCGGAAGATGAAGACTACAGAGAAAAAGGGGATCACCAACAAAGAAGCTTTGCATTCTAATGTTACTCGTTTGGAAGCAAATATTTTCAACGTTCCACTTATATTTAACATCGTCGCAAAAGAAGCGGAAACGTAACGACTCCATATATTTTTCCTTCTCTGTCTTTTATTCTCGAAGCGAGTTAAAAGAAAGAGAAAAGACATTTCGTAAGAGAAGAGAGACGATTGTCTCTCGTTAAGCGGCGATGCTCGGTCATAAATATCGAAAAGTCGATTCTTACGTTTCAGCGTGAGACGATCCAGAATAAAAGTTCTCTGCCATGTCTCGTCTTCTGCAATAAATTTCGGATTCGCCCAGTCCATGTTTTCATAGATCGGGGCCATAAAGAATGCACGCTTCTTCGATCGCTTTGACTCTTTTGGATTATACATTCTCATAAATTTTCAAGCTCGATGAACGAGTGCAGATTGAGAACGGGGAATACGAATCGCGGCTTGCAGACGAGAGAAACATTCCGATTTTATGCAATAATACCTCTGTACGTTCCCCACGGTGTCTGCGACATTTAAGTTGCGCATTGTACCAAAGATATTTCCGGATTTTGAAATGCACGTTATTTTATTTATTATGTAACGCTTAATAAGTGCTATTGATTTATTAATTTCAAAGATAAGGAATTATTTTTAATTAAATTCTATTGTTATACAATTTGTTTCTAAGCTAAATTGAAAATGTTAGATATAGAAAGTAAGTATGTAATTATTTTTAACCCTTAAACGGTAACGTGCCGTCTGTGAGACTGCTTCCATTTTTATTTTTAAAGCAATTTCACTGCTAATTTTTGCTTCAGTTGCTAAAGGCAAATATAAATTTTGAAAAAAAGATAATCGTATTTCGTTTTTGTTTACTTAAAAATGTCAATCTCACAGGCGGTACTTTTCTTTGCCGCTTAAGAGTTAACAATAGACACGAATATTCGTTGAATCATTTCTGTACATATATCTACATAATTTATGTATCTATGTAAGTTATATCGTATCTTACTACATTATCTGTATTACAGTCAATAAAAAAAAGTTTCCCTGCTAATTTTACAACGCGTAAACTTTTCTTCCTTCCAACCGCAATCAATCAAAGCGTATCTATTATTAATTTAATTCATTATCATCGCCTAAGCGGAAAACTGTGTAAATATCATCATAAAAAGAAGAAATGATAATTAACGTAACAACGGCTCCTGTTATTACGCTATTCGCGTTGAAATAATGTGTAAATTTAATTTACATATTAATTTAAGGGGTGAGCCGAAAAGAGAGTAATTAAAAAGGTACCTAATTATAACGTGATATTGTAATTCAACTTCGATAAAATTTACTCGTATTCGAAAAGGTTAACAAAATATTATAAATTACTAGCGTACAATTTTTACTTTCTCCTAGAGTGTAATATCTACATATATCATTAGAGATCAAGCACCGCGAACAATTACCATGGAACATTTTCAAAACGTTAAACAAAATACGATAGAGATAATTAACTGTTCATATTGCGAATACGATTTCATCTCGTACCTATCTGAGACAATACGAACGCACACATCCACATCGTAGATTCGGTATTATTCACGGGAACTCTATTAAAGCGATCGTAAATTACTTTCGGCTCTACGGTATGTCCGTAAAATCGTTAAACACATAGGCAGGCTTTCGAAGAGATTCCATGCCGAGTCACTAAACACGGAATGATATTTACTCGGCTCTTACGCGGCAATCTCATTATTTGGAGCATCTCGTTCTGCAACGTACCGGACGAATGCGTCCACGCTATACGATCTCTATGCATATTGTATATAGGGTGAGCTGTGTGACGCGATCAACTTTCGAATGATTACTCGAAATATTACAATAATGAAACATTGGGTCGTAACGTAAATAAGTTCGATTATATTCAACAATTTTGTTAATTGTTAACAAATTAAAGAATCATATTCAATCAGTTATGTAATCTCCATTGATAGTTATGATAGTTTCTTCATTATTAGTTTGTAGTATAGATAGAATTTTTAGAATTGCAACATGTTCGTTTTTACAACCATTTTTCTTTATGCTGCAACCTAATATTTGAATCCTAAACACATTCATATGTTAACCATTATTTTTGAGAAAACTTCCTCTGCAACCGGGTGAAATTAGAAATGACCAAATATTATTTAAAATTCAAATATGTAGGTACACACACACACACACACACAAGTTTTGTGTAAAATTCACCTAAATGTACAAATATATACACACGGTACGTAACGTGTTAATTGTAACACATTTCCTATAAATAACTTTATCAACTCCGAATTTTGTCTCAAAACTTTAAATCGAACGAAAATGATAGCGTTGTACCGTCCACCCTGTATATTTGCACGCGCGTGCGTGTACTCGTTCGCGGCAGTGTTTAAATACGCGCACCGCAGCTTCTGGTTAAATTCGCTTTGTACAGCTACCGCTATACACTTAGGCAAAAAAGCTTTGGCCCGTGTATCGTATTCTTCCGCTCTTATCGTCCTACCATCGCCATATTTTACCCTCTTTGCATTTTTTTTTTCAAACAAACGCCGACGCCATGGCGATACGTTTATACGTACAATCGAAGTCGTTTGAACGCGAGCGCGACGCTCGAAAATTCCGTGCGAAAATTTTAGCCACGATACGCATCCCTCCCGACGTTGGATTCCTTTTTATTTTTTTTCTCTGGCTACTTCTTTATTTATTTAGAGTGCTCTCCATCTCGCCCGCTCGTTCTATTCTCCCAGCTCGTATGTATAAATAAGAGTAATGAAAATTTCACTCGTCCCTAGACCATACATAAATTATCCATTTATAAATTTATTATTTGAAAAAAAAGAAGCAGAAGAACACTTGGCGGTACGACGGCATACAAATTTTTATTATTATCTAAAAGTTATATCTTGTATTGTCTCCTACATTAAATTCTGTATCCCTTTCGGAAACATATGACTGTTTGCCCTAACCGGTCATCTGGCCGATAAGAATGGATATATATGTACATACATACATAAAATACCGGTACGGTTAGTGTTAACTTTTAACTAATTCTAAGTTCGCGGATTAACAAACTTTCCCTTCCACGAAATATTTAATTTTGTAATAACCGAGTTATTACAACGGCCCGAGTTTACTCATAAAATACTTACGCGTTTATCACATAATTAAAAAGATACCGGTATCACCATAAACTCCATGCACTCAATTAATACTTCTTTTAACGCTATGATAATGCAGGTAACCCATAGAGCCCAACTTCGAAGTCCTCGGAACTCTAACGACTCCAAGCAAATAACTTTGCACGATGGAAGCTCGTAAAGTTGGTAAGCTTCGTGTGTAGGTACTTAAGGCGTTCGTCGCGAACGATCGAACATGTTTGGCGATCGCTTTTGACCATGGTGGGACGATCGTAAGAGGAAGATAAAATATGACTGGTACTTTAAGTTGGAAAGCGGATAG
>JAIFRP010000045.1:3402111-3414767 GCA_032403825.1 Odynerus spinipes | reverse complement strand
AAAGCGTGTCGTGCTATCGGTCACCGCCGGTGCCGGGGCTTTTATCAATGCGGAGATTGGGGGATGATGCATGGTAACGGAGGGAGAGGAGACGAGGGGTGGAAACGAGCGTGGTCCCACCTCCCCAATAAATTCACCTGGTCGGTGCCGAGTATAAACGCTTGATCAATCGCTGCACGTGTTTACCGCGATAACACTTTGTACGGTGGACGATGGGCTATAATGGAATTATCCTCGACAGATAAATTTGTCGGCGAAACGGCCTCTAAATATACGTACATTGCACTTTGTTTATTGCACTTCCGGTATGGTCGATGGTATCACCGAACACAGGACAACGAGGACGACGTGGACGAGCATCCGTGAGAACAAGGAAAATGATTCGTTCATCCCGGTTTGAATAACATGCTATTCTAAAGCGAGGCAGCATCCATCGATGACACGCCCATTCCAAATATCGACGATAGTAAATCGACAAATCGACGATCGAATGCCTCTCGCGAGTATGAACACCGTCCGTTATCTCCCCGTAGCTCTTCTCTTTCTTTCTTTCCTCTCTCCCTCCTTCTCTTTCTCTTCCACGCTCGTTGAGAAGTCGCGATCGGTGGAAAGCGTTCCCCCCTCCCTTTATTTCCTGGGACACAAAGTGAAAAAGGGAGCGCGATAAAACGCGAACTCGAGAGCTTGATAAACGCGAATCACAGAGGGCTGCTGGTGGGAGGGTGGAATTTTTCGAAGGCAATACTTTGCGTGATTTTCAACAAGATTCTCAGCCGTCCCGTTACGGCGTATCTTTATGGGTATGTGTAGGTATGTATATGTGTTGCGAACGAGAAAGAATCTTCGTTGGAGCATCGGATTGAACTTAATTCGCAATTGAGAACCAGACGCTCGCTAGAAAATAAGATTTAAAATAGTAGAGGGATATATATATATATATATAGAGGGAGAGGGAGAGAGAGAGAGAGAGAAAGAGAGAGATGGAAATATAGGGTATCGTATTTTAACAATCGCGACGAGTTTCTATCCGCACTCGATAGATTCACGGTAAATTCTATTAAAGTCGATCGTATCTACGAATATTTGAAAAATACTCCAAAAGTATTGCCACGCTTTGTCCGCTTCTCTTTCTCTTGCTCCTTCGTACTCCATAGACGCGGGTTTATCAACGCGCGAATTTCACGCGGTTCGACGCNNTTCCCCCCCCCCCAATAACCGCAATCGATTCTTATATACAATAGAAGGCGTAACTTTATCATCGGTTGTTCGTATCGTTACTTCGTCTACATGCGATCACTGGCGTGGGAACAAGACACTTTACGAGAGTTAAAGTACCTCTCTTTTCTTCCGCCTTTTCTATTCTTGCCAATCTTCACCCTCCCCCCCAACCCCGATACTTCAACACTTTGACTACCGTGTCAAATTGTCCACTCAATAGATGATTTATTTAATATTTTTGAACAGATGATAGTATCACTTTAACACATTACGGTTTGGACTGTTTGCGAGAAAATTGAATTAGTAAAGTTCCAGTTTAATAGAAAAGTGGTTCTTAAAGTGTTAGTCTAGTCGATAAGGAATATTATTTTTAGCATCTATAACGCAATACATATTTATAGTCGGCGGTCTTTAATGCAGAGTGCATAAATCCTATTTATGTGTCTCCGGCATTTCACGAGCAGTCAACGAAAATCATATTTTTATGTCACCGGACGTTAATGTGTTAACATGATAAATATATGCAGGTATTCAATAAAGTTGACAAAATTATGAAACAAGATTACTAAAAATTATATTAAAAAGCTTTTTAACTTTTGGACTTTTTATTGTATCACTGTCATCTATGTATGTATATAAGGTACTCAAAGTGTTAAATTATGCGTGCGATATCTTTGTTCATTCAGATGGGTACCTTTAGATAAGACCACCCTGTATATCGAACATATACATTTTCCAAAGTCACGAAAATTTCGCATCTGGCGTTAAATTACGACGTAGTAATGATCTCAAAATGTACGAGCGTGACGATGTTAAACTGTTAGTGTCCTAATAGCGAACACGACGATTTATCTGTCCGAAATAATCACGTTATAGCTTACCGTCCATTCTGTGGAGCATTATCATGGTAAACAGGCGTGGAAATTGACGAGGCTTTTATACATATACAATGTTGAAACCAGAAACACGTACGACTCTATCCGACAAACGGGAAACTAGCAATCGGCAAAGTCCTTTCGTCGATACTAGTTTTGATTGGTCGATTCTAGAAGTAATTACGAGATGTTAGTTAGAACTGGTAAAAAAAAGACGCAACTAGGGCGCGATTCAGAAACGAAGAGGGTTTCTGTGAGGATTGCCACTAAGAAAGCTGCTATAGGAACGGGTCGAGGATTTGACCGCTGTTCGTGTTTCAGAAGTTTGAATTTCAAAGCGATGCTTTGGCAAGAAAGGGCTTCTCTGTGGCTCAAAGTTGCACGATAGTTTGCCTTACAAATAAAGAATATAAAAAGGTATTTTGAAATATATATTCTTCTTGTAAATTTTAATTATTTCAAGATCATTGTTTTAACCCTTTACATTTACAAGTACTTTTCGATAGGATTGATCAGATGATTCTAGCATACTTTTGTAATAAAATTTTTGAAGACCAGAACTTTTGTTTCTAACAGAGGAAGTTATAAATTGTTTATAATTTTACTCGTAATAATGTTACATTTTAAAGCTATTTGCGGTATTCTGCCGTAACGGAGTCTATAGAGTGCAAAGGGTTAATATTCATTAGCACACTGAGCGCCATATCACTCAGATATGGGTGACGTATAAATCGCCTACATAATTTATTTATTTATTTAAATATACGCAGGTATTCGGTAAAGTGGAAGAAAGAATAAAACAAAATTATTACAAATTATAATAGAAAATCTGTTAACCTGTTAACCTTTGCACTTTTTGGCGCTCTATGTGTTAAAAGATTTTTAACGAATACAGTAGAGCCTCGATTATCGGAATTAATAGGGAGACACATGTGTTCGTATAATAGAATGTTCGGATAATAAAACCACAGCTTTCTTTGTACCAAATTTCATATATTTTTGACCAAATGACGAATAAACAATGAAACAAAGTATTACGAGTCCTATATTTTTTAGCCGCTAAATTTCATAAATTTTTTAGAATAAATAATTTTGTGTGTGCTTCAAACTATCTAAGCCCCTTTTCGAACGCTATGAATGCTTCGGAATGATTCAGAATAAGAGATTCTTAATAATTTCACATTTGCAACCGATTACATTACTCGTTTTCGTTTTGACGACATTATTATAGTTTGTTGAACGCTTTGAATGTAAATAACATAGAGAAATATGGTGGAATTACATAAGCCCATAATACGAAATCTATTGTACGGATAATAGAATATTCTGATGATAGAACATTCGGATAATCGGTGTTCCGATAATCGAGATCCTACTGTACTAGAATCGTTGAAAAGAATTCATGAATTCTAGAATCGACTAGTCGAAACTAGTATCGACGAAATAGCTTTACTAAACCAGTAGGTATCTACGGATTTTAGCGGTAACACATACCTACATACATAAATCATAAATACATACATACCTAGATGTATCAAAATTAGCGATCGATGAGAAGTATCGTTCGTTCGCGAGAGAAGATCATAATTTCGGAAAATAATAACCCCCATATGTGTCTCTCGTTAGCACTCTTTTCTCACGGCTAAATATACAGCTGTTAACACGGTACGATTTTATGTGGCACCTCGCGCCTCGTGAAAAGGGACGAAACGGTGGAAATTGAAATTATGTCGTTGCATCGTGTCGTCGGCAGCCCCGGTCGACGTGCCATTGTTCGTCCGCCCTGTAAATTCGAGTCTATTAGCAAACGTGACGTTTGTTCGCAAATAGAATTCCAGGTGACCGTACGATTCGCCGGCATCGGGTGGTTGTAACGAAAGTTGAAACGCGAATACGGCTGTTGATTTCATCAACGTCAATTGCTGGCCTCTCTCTCGGTAGACTTCGCTCATAAAATCGGCATCGGCAACGTACTAGGTATTCGCTGTCTTCTAGCTTCTCTCTCTCTCTCTATCTATCTATCTATCTATCTATCTATCTATCTATCTATCTATCTCTCTATCTTTTTTCTTTCTACTCGTGATTCCTTCCTCAAAGGAAGCTTTCGAACATTTTTTTATCGCCGTTCTCTCCTCTCCCCCGTTTTACACTCGCACACGGTCGTCTCCGTGTTCTATATTTCTCAAGTTATACGATAGTACCGGGAGACTGGAGTTGGCTCTTGATCTCGGTAGAATAGAATTTAATCCTCGTCCCCAAAGAAGATATTAACTTTTCCATCCCTCTTCTTTACTCTCGCGTACATCGTTTCAGTCGTGGCGTTGAATATACCTGCTACCGATGATATCGTCGCTGTACCTCCCTCCCTCTCCAACCCTTACTGCTTCTGACTCTTCTTTGACTTTTGTAAATAAAGAAAAGGAAGTAGATATGCATTTCTGTTGATTATCGAGGGTTCCTCAGCATCTACGTAGATCGTCGTGTGAACAAATGCAAGGTAGAGAAGAAGAAGAAGAAGACGGAGCTTGAGAGAAAATATGAGAGCGTTATGTCTACTGTGAGTAGTAGGTACATAGCGTGTGCTTGCTGCAAAAACCCTACGAGTCCCAAAAACTAGTTATGGGGATATTTGACTTGAAAATTTTCTAGTTTAAGGAAAAATCAGTATGTTATTACAAAAATGTGTAATATGAATTAATAAAATTAATGAAACTCTCGTTGCTAAAGATATTTGCACCACCGATAATCAATTAACGCGTTGAGCGTCTGATATATTTCGATAATTGGTAATGATTCTAGGAAAGTCTAAAACTTAACAGATATTCTAATATAATTTTTAATAATTTTGTTTTATTATTATTTTAATTATTATTCCTGCTTTACTGAATACTTGTGTATATTTATATAGTAAAAGAATACTGTAACCCTTTAAATAAACAAATAAATTGAATAAGTAACTTATACGTCACCCATATTTGAGTGAAACAGTGCTCAAGGTGTTAATTTATTTTTAGCACTATATATCAACATACAAATATTTCAAACATAATATAATTATAACAGTTGATATATGTAATATCTCCATAACTAGTTTCTGGGACTTGCAGAATTTTTGCAGTGAATCCACGATAGGTACATACATATTACATATACATGGAACCCTACGTGTTCGTATACCTATATACCTATCTTCGTGTCCCATGCATGTATATATACATACATATACGTAGTAGAACGATCGAGCGATCGCCCTTATTGCTCAGGCGATTATGAAATTTCACGTCCGTGGCTTTTATGGCAAGTATGTTAAGGAAGTCGATTAACTCGCAGGAATTTCTTTGTGCATGCATCCTCCGTTAATGGAGCAGGTAAAAGGTTAAGAGAAAGGAAGGAAAGAGGGTGAGAGAACGAGAGAGGGTGAGAGAACGAGAGAGAGAGAGAGAGAGGGGGGGACGAGGTCTGTGACAAGGTGCACGTTCAAAGCCATTCACCAAACGAGACACGTCTGAGGATGGAATTGCTCTTGTTCTTTGATCGACGTAATTTAACTCGGCTGTAGGTGATTTTTTTCATATGAAAATGGCAGCTTAAATTCCATAGTTATTACTTTCCTTTTCTTCTTTCTTTCTCTGTCTCTATCTCTATTTTTTATTTTGACACTTTAAAAATTCTCGTTACACACTCACTCGTTCGTTGTGATACATTTACATGAACGGAGGTGACAGTAGTATCTCGTTGCTATATATATATATATATATACATATATGTATAATACACGTGTATGTATGTAGTACGTACGTATTTGAGCTCGATATTTCGATATCCTGTTATTGAGTTTTTGTAACTAGCCAACATGTTGTATGCGAATGTTACCGTGAAACAATAAAAGGTCAAACATACGTGCATATGGAAATACATACATACATATAGTATAAATGGAATGAATTAATGGAAAGTGGATACGTAGATATATTGGAAAGACTATTATTCGAAGTTTTGTTTGAAAAATATCGTGGGTACAATGCAACTTTACCATATCACATTTATTTTTTAACAATACTCGACATCAGAGAACCCGCGTCAACCACGTTTGCTTTATTACTATTATTATATCGTTAAAATCATGTATCGAGAATAGTTAAAAATTATTATTATTCTTTAACGATAAGAGATACTTTAGATATTAATAAATTTCGCGATCCTACTCCGTGCAACCAATTTCGATACAAATTTCGATAACGCTAACGATAACGATATTTATTTATACATTTTTGCGATAACTACGGACGAGCTTTTACTCGAAGTCTCAGCGAAAAATGTAAGCAAGTGTTCAATCGCAAGATTGCTATCGGTATTAAATCCGAAATATTTTTGGCTGTGGAACCAAATGGTACTGGAATTCCACGATGGTAAAGGCCAAACGCGTAACTTTCGAAGAGAATGCTGTCGACTCGCGTAATTTCGGCACTCCGGGATTTCATACGTTCTTCGTGTTATGATTTAACAGAAGCTATTTGTCCTTTTAATTTCACGTAGGCTAGATTACGAATAGATGTATTTCATTTCTTCGTTCGTAATGTATCTCGAGTCCTGTAAATCGGTCAGTTATCGTGAAATAAGCTAAAAAAATATAGCGGTAATAATTATTACTAAGAATTGTAACAAAGGAATTATTAAAACGGCTTGATAAAACTTTGGAAATGTTGGAAAATTTATATTAAGACAGTTTCGAATTGGAATCGTCGATTTCCTTTTTCATAAAACCCTGTCTTAGATATTTATGATTCAACGGAAGTCCGACGCGTTGAGTTCAGTGATAATAAAATTATCATGGCTAGGGAAAAATCTATTGTAGCTGTCTGAAAAGTTATTCAAAAAGTCGGCTCGTTCTCACGGTTCATCGGCGCTCAGAACGCCCGAGGAAACTGGCCCTGGCTTAAAAAGGATCTTCAACTTTTTACATTATTATCGATCGAGTAATATTAGTCGACTTTTATATGTTTTTTTTTACACTTTCCCAGAGCTACGGACAACGAGTTCGATCGACTTTCAAATTATCGAATTAACGATTAATCAAAGAAGAATATTTGATGTATGATAACTAAAAGCAAATAACGCAAATGAAACATTTTTTAGCATAGAACATACGATTTGAGTAAGTCGGAACAAACTACGTTCCCATATAAAGATCGATTTCTTTTTTTATTTTGTTCTCCGTATTCTTCTTCCATATTCTCCCATCCAAAATTCTGTCTTCCTATAAAATCGAACGCAATCACGCTTTACCTTCTCGAAATTCCATCATCCAGCGAGGGTTCATTACGACGAGTTCGAAACTTTCCAAAGTTTATAGCTCTGAGAAGTTTTCGAGCTTAGGTACCTAGCCGACCCAGATATATCCCAAAGACTTTGACACCGTTATATTAAAATAATGTGTCCGACCGAGTTCGATGTTACGTTAGATATATAATATACGATAAAAAGTACGCGTAGTGCTAACTTTTTCATCTAATCGCCGGGACTAATATTGAATAGAGTTTCAAAGTCGCGTCCTTCGGGTTATCGGTTCGTGAAATATTCGAGAGAAGGTTTCTTTTGAAAATTTCACGCCGTTTAGTCCGGCTTTGTTTTAATTTCGAAAAGAAACGACTAAAAGTGGATAATGAACACGAGAAGAAAGAAAAAGGGAAGTTTTCTTTTGCAGCTTTGTTCTCCCCTTCTTAATTATATATTATTCCGTATTTGGAAACGAGCACGAATTAAGCTTACGTTTCGTTATGATAATACCTTTAATCTCTTACATGGCTACGAGAATCTTGTTACACTTAATCTCATTCTTTTCTGCTATCCGTTATTCCTCTCTTCTTTTTTTCGTTTCACTTTTTTTACATCCATTCTACTACTTTTAGAAAAGTTTATCTTCGGCGAGCACCGTACTACGTACTACGTCACGTTTGGCGATTTTCCAATTATCCAGTAAATCGTTCCAACTAAGCTTTTTATATTTCCTGCCTGTCTTTTAAAATATACTTTCATATCGTATATAAACTAATGAAAATGTGCGAATATTACCACTAGGAACTATCAAGCCAGTCAAAATAATTGGTTTTAAATTTTCATTTAAAAATGACTCAAATTTGAGTATGAAAAAGTGTATTTCTAAGTAGTATAAATATGTATAATATTATGTATATATTTTGTAAGAATGTAACAATGAATAAATATGAATGAAAATTTATTTTCCTTGCATAATGTATTTTATATATAACCGATTATTTTGGCTGATCTGGTAGTAATAGATATAAATTAATTATCGATAATTCTAATGTTAAATCAACGCTTCAAATGTAATACTAATTTACAAAGAATTTTTCAATAAATTAAACCTTCTTATTACAATATTTGTTCTTTCGATAAACGTACGCGTTAAAACGTATGAGTTTTCTTTTATGAAGACGCACACTCATTGACCGTAGATCCCCGACTCTCAAATGCATGAAAGTACTTTGCCCTTTTTTAGGTAATCTACGAGAAAGGAGCGAAACTACGACGTGGCGAAACGAGACGCTAAAATAAACATAAGTTGCCCAAGAATAACGTAGGAGATACATAATATAAAACGCGCGTACGAACCTTCAACAAATTTTGATGCAGCTACGTTAATTTCAAGAGAGAGAAAGATAGAGACAATGTTAAAAAAAAGTATGTTATTTTTTGCAGGAAAATCCATCCAAGGATCGGGGAATTGAAAGAGCCATTTTTTCCTTGAAATCAAGAGCACGGTATTTTCCCAAGACGTGGGATAAAAACTCTATTCCACGAAGGCCCTAACGTAATTTCTAAATCCGAGACCTCCAATCGTCCTTTTCTTTATTTCAGAGAAAACCACCTTCGCGTTATTTACACGACGCGTTCCGCGTCGCGGAAGGAATTTCTCCGGAGACTTTAGATACGGTGGAATAATTTAATATTGTAACAGGTACCCCGGTCCTCCTCGTTCTCCCTCCACCCTCCCTCTCGCCCTTCTGCTCTCTTGCTCTTTCATGTTTCGTACACGTGGATGACTTTAAACTATTTCACATGCTCTTTTTAATAATAATTTACGACGGTAGGTATCCATGGAGGATATTTCGCACATACGAATATTCACGCGGATTCTTTTTTCGCATTTCGACGTTGTTCTCGTAGCTGCTCGTGCAAAAATATGAAACGTGAGAAATAAAAGGAATACGTAAAAAGTATTAAATATAAGAAAAAATGATGAAATAATTTTCGAATTCTCGCAATAAACAAGCATAAATACGAGAGGATCGCGCTCGAATTGATTATAGTACGTGTATTCAATATTGATGCTAAATGTAAATTGAACGCTACGAAAAGCACCGGTAAGCTAAACGATCGAAAATACGCTGCTGTGTAACTACGCGTTTACTTGATTTGCGCATGTAACTTGAACACGGTATCAAAATATCACGTAAAAATATTCAAATTCCGATTATTTCGATGTATCAATTTACGGCGAATGGAAAAAGTACTTGCAGCCTTTTGAAGACTGAATAACCTTTGAAATCTTTTTAAACGAATACAATGTCGGTCAAATTATTCATAAATAAATTATTACTTTGTTTTTATTCCAACGATCGTCAATTATTCATTTCTAATTATTATTAGAATGTTGAATATAAAATATTAAAGATAAGAACAAGTTTTATGTTCATCGAATGACCGTGGAAAAATTACGTATTAACATGTTGAGTGCTATCGCGGTCACCGGTGACCGACACTCGATTTTGCGGATTGCGTTTGAAATGTTTATAAATTTTATTCCGTAAGATATCGAACGCTGGTGATCTATCGTTGAGAAGCAGACGTGAGAAATCTAAATAATATATGATTATAATTTGAGAAATAAATTCGTTAATAATAATTTCTAAAAGTCCGTGTTAGTTCAACAGCTTTTTTCACTCTCGATGGTTTATCCAATTCGACAATCTGATATGTTAGATAGAAATAGTTTCGATAAGTAAGTAGGATCTCTGTGAACATAAAAAAAATGATTTACAATTATAAATTAAAGTGCGATAACCACAAGTCTCGATTATACATATACAAAAATGTAATTCTTAGCTCGTTCCTTTATATATGCGCCGACGATTTTTCTATGAATAGATTATGACGGCTTCTATTCAATTTTAATTACTTCCAGATTATTCTCCTTGGTATTAGTCCGTCATCGCTCTCGTCGATAATTAAAAGAATTTTCTTCAAGGTCGTCCAATGTATAATAATATTCTCTTTCTTTAATGATGAGCTCAATAATTGTCAATTACCGGGAACGATTAATTGCAGTATACATCTTATACGAATTGCTATACTTCTTGTACAATATAATATAATGTCCTCGATAATTAATTTCTATACTATGATATAAATATCTATACTATGATATAAATCATGACAGGAGCTGAATACGTCCTTACTGTTCGAGTGACGACCGGCAACTATGATTAGAGGTCGACGTCGTACAGAGCTTCGTTACACGAAGTACGCACGATAAACAACTTAGCTTGTTCCAGCCTATTACACACATGCTGATTACAAACAACCAATCAAATGTGATCGCCACAATTCCTCGTGTAGTCGATGAGGTTTTGAGATTGGAAACGTCAGAAAAAAATACACGCGGTGCTAATACAATTATATGATTGTATTACGTCGCGATGCGTACTACACCGTGGCTCACGCACGACTGAAAACTGAAAAACGTACGGCGTCTAAAACAGAGGCATTGTTCGGAAATAAGTACCCGAGTCCCGTATAAGGGCCGACTACGGTCCTCGTTACAACACCTTGACATTTACGAGAATGTAATTAGCAATCGTAAAAATAATAGTAAAACGTAACAAAAATGCAGAATGTGCTTAAAATGTTTATAAATTGTATTCCTTGACGTTTACAACAATGTGATTACCATTGTAAAAATAATAAAGCTTAATATAACAAAATATAATAATGCTTTTTATATTTCTTTATTATTATTATTATTATTATAGTTATTTATATTTTTAATACCCAAAATAATTATAAACAATATTAGATATGCAAAATCCGCTCGGCACTTAACGTGTCAACACTGCGGTCCGCTGACGGTATTGTGCCGTTGCGATTTGCTAACATCGATTTTATCGATAAATCGATACATTATTCATACATGCTTCGAGTGGATCGTAGATCGCGAAGTGTTAAAAATATAAAAAAGCAACATCGCCCCCTGTCGTATCGAGTAACTTCCACCCTTTTCGAAGCTCGTTAAAAAATGTTCCGTACACGTGATTATACTTGTATATTTAGTTTCACTTCGCCGACTACTTTTCTACATCCCCGACTGGATACTCGTGCTTTCGACGGTAACAAGACGCGTTGAAGTTAATTAAAGATCTGCGAGCGTCGTGCTCGTAAAGCTTAATTTCCGCGTTGCCTTCGGCTCCGTCGGTGCGTGAAGCTTACCCTCGTGAATTATTAATGCGATCCGCTTGCGTGCAAAGTATTTGCTGTTAAGGTCGCCCGATAAGCACACCGCGTGCACTGTCTAAATTTCTATTAAGCAAAATCAATTCTCCCCTTCCCTCCCCTCCTCTCATCTTCTAACGATGCTCCAAGCGATCGACGTAAAATCGATAGGGAGTAATCGAATCGTTTCCTTTTCTACCATGGGTATTACGGTTACTACTTTCATTCCCATAAGTAAGCAGACTTCTCATTAGAAGCGAGAGATCGAAGAAAAGAATAATTGGAACGGTCTTTACGGTTATTACTCCGAGCGGCTAATTACCTCGTCTCCGTGTTTTAATTACCATGTCGACTGATTTGTGGAATCACTAAGATGGCGTGAAAAAGAGAGGAAAGATTTGTTCGTAATGTCGCAGTGTCGTCGATTTTCTACCATGTGATTCAATTAAAATCGATGTTCGAGAGTCGTAAAGCTACTCGAGTTTTGTTCAACGGTGAGAGAAAAGTGAGGCAGAGAAAAGGAATTGATATTTTGATATTTTATTCATAAATGGTGATAAATATTTTTACCGAAATACCAAGCGACGCGTACCTACGCCAATGGGACGAGTATAGTATAATAGAGAAAATGGTGGGGTAAACCGCGGTGAATCGTACGAGCTATCCGAAAAGTTGTTCGATCGACGACAGGAGCCTTCGTCTTCTCTTCTCTTCTCGCGAAGATCCATCCTAATATTTTCCACGTTGAAAGCACGAAATTTATCGCGGTTCTGCCTCGACACGCTTCCACTATACTCGCTGTACTGTGAAAACTACCCGAGCACCTCTTCCTTTTACTCTTCTCTTCTTTTTCCTCTCTACTTCTCTTTCTCCTCACGAGCGTTTGTATAAATGGAAAACATTTGCAAAATGGATTGTTATAAGCGGACTTTACGTAGCACGCGTCGAGCCGTAAAGATAGACGCGCATCGTCTACTCTTGAAATAACGTTAACGCGACATGACGTTCGTAGCTTATGCTATTTTGTGTATGTGTGTGTGTGTGTGTGTGTGT
>JAIFRP010000045.1:3370378-3384460 GCA_032403825.1 Odynerus spinipes | reverse complement strand
AATATTGTAAATGAAAAGCTCAATAACGATAAACAGTGGCTATCACACAAACTACAGAAATTTTTAGAATACCGTGTATCTTATTACCGAGAATAAAATTGAATATTACTCGAGTATATCGACGGTACTCGAAATTATTAATTCTGCTCGGCGAAGCGTGTCCTAGTCAACTGTATGTCTGCTTCCGTGCTGACTTATCGAAGTATACTGAACCATGAAAAGGAATAAAGGGAAATAGAGGAGGGGGTAATGGGGAAAGGGTCAAAGGTGGCCGAAATTAACATTTAAGTTCCTCTTCGCTTCGATGATTGAGATCTTCAAGTGGAACTGGAACTTCGTCGATTTCAATGGCAGATAAATACTCCGGCGTAAATTAGCAAGTTTCTAGGAAGGAGGAAGCTGCTGAGCACTGGGGTGCACGGGGACGAGGGGGAGGGCTTAAAGGATGGAGGCCGTCGACTAAATTGAGCGATTCACGAATACGGGAAACTAATGCCCTGTCGTTCTGACAAGGTAAATTAGATTCGTGATTTATGTCGAATCGTGCGACTTTAAAAATTCGTGAATGCGAGCCTATCGCGAGCACGGGAAAGACGGAGAAGAAATATCTCGGGTTAGGGGAGGGGGAGAAAATGGAATTCTTATCTTTGTTACCGTTAAAAAGCCGAAAACGGTATAGTCCGGCAAGGAAGTGATCATTTTAAAATGACATATAAAGTACCGAGGCAAATCGAGCATTAATTCGACACGAGAGAAACCGTGAATCATTAACGAAAGCAGAATATATTCGCTCGGATGACTTTAAATTGGAATAAACCAAGAGAGAGAGGGAGAGAGAGAGGGAGAGAGAAAGAGAGAGAGAGAAAGAGAGAGAGAGAGAGGGAGAGAGAGAGAGAGAGGGAGAGAGAGAGACGGGGGAGGTTAATTAAAAGTCGAGCTTCCTCTAATCGACCTGTTCTTATTCGATATCCGGTCTGATCGACCACTCTTTTTTTCCACTTTATTTTTACCCGATATACTCGACCATGCAAATAAAAAAGACAGCGTGCAAAAAGATCCGTTCGCAAAAAAAGGAACGCTTTAACATCGATGCAACGTAGTCTACTCGCCGTGGTTATTTTTTAATAATTCGTCCTCTTTTTCCCTTCGTTTATTCTCGGCGAGACTCAAAAGCACTTTTTTCCCAATGATTCGTTCTCACGGTCTTTCTTAAATGCTACCGATATCTACCGCGTGTCCATAAATATTATAAAAGTCCTTTAAAAGTCAAGCTGATCGACTAGACGACGAGATAAAAAGTTAAGGAAATTGGAAAATTCGGTATTAACAGTGCGGTCGGATATTAAAATATTGAAAAATTTCGAAGAAAACAACCGGAATTAATCCGCCGTTTCAGCGTAAAACGATTACGCCATGAGATTTTATAATACCACGAGGGAAAAAAACATTTCCTATCGATCGCTTCGATATAAGTAACGGGATTAACGAATCGTACAATTGTACAGGATAATACCACCGATCGCGTAGGCTTTAACTACGAGAGTTCACAAATTTCACAATTGATTTGTGGTCGACCACGGTTATGTCGCATCGTAGGGGAAAGGGGTAGATATGTAGTAAGATCGATGCTGACGAGACGCGAAGAGTGGGAGAGAAAGAGACAGAGAGCGAGTGAGAGAGAGAGAGAGAGCGAGAGAGAGGGGGGNAGGGGTGGCAGGGGAGAAACCAATTAAGCCGTCAGTGCGTTAACGCGTGTCATTCGGTCCCATATTGTAACCAAGTGTGACCAATCGTGACGATGAGACTTAATTGCACGAACAATGTTATATACAAGGCCAATAACGATTTCTCATCGCGCATACCGGCATCTCTGTGATTTCCGCGATTAACGTTATTCGACAATTTCGCGATAACGTGTTCAATTCGACACGCCAGTATGTACGAGCTCGTTCGTACTGCGGAACGTTCGTACGTAGGCGTTTACATATTTAAAAAAATGTTGAGAGAGAGAAAAGGGATCGCGAAAAATGTTAAAAATTTAATAATAAGAAAAAATGTTACAACATAGATGCAATCGTTTACGGCTCACTGCAACATCCCAAAAATAATTGATTTAAATACTCGCTCTCTCGACGCCCGTGACAGAGAACTCGTGGGAGACTCGCTTTCTTTTCTATATAAATAAAAATTTGTTATAAAATAATGCTTGTAAGTAATTTGTTCCCTTAATCAAAATAATCAACTTACAAATAGTTTCTAATGCGTTTCGTATAGATAAAAGAAATGCATCGATATGTGAGAAAGTAAAAGTTTAGTTTAAAGCTACTACATGCCGATGATAGATCGAAATAAAGTACCGTATATCATGTTCGCGAGATTAATGATGTAGGGGAAAGATAATTATGCGAAATATATTTGTTTCATTAATGAAATCATAAATCTTAGCTCGGGCATGCTCGAGAAGGGTGGAAGGATAGAAGATAGCGAGGTACGTGGGAAGGAGGAAATTATAATTACACCTACCTAACCAATATTCCGCACTACAAATAAGGTAAAACGTTGAGTAAAACTACGAGATAATAAATTATTATTCCATGTAAGTACGATCGAAAGCATGAGAATAACGACCGCGCCGGAAGATACGTTAAAGCGGACGATCAAGGTACGATGAGTTTAAAGTTCGAACCCTTTGCGGTCCAAATTTCTTCTTATTCCCAATAGTCCGGATCGAGAATAACTTTGGAAACTTTTGCAATTTATTCTTGGCCTGCTAACTTTAATTTCTTTTTCATGTGCCGCAATATTTGGTTGTACCTAACATAAATAAGTTCGCTTGTAAAAATTAACATATTCTAATTCTAAATATTGTATTCGCATGGCATTAATCGATTACCTTTGAAACGGAAAACTAACATAAATAATAACGGAGATTACATAATCGATTGAACGTAGTTCTTTAATTTGTTAATAAATGACAAAATTATCGAATATAACCGAACTTATTTATGTCACGACCTAACAATAAGTATAATTTACATGTACCATTACATATTCACACTCAGCTTAAAATATAAAGTAAAGTAAAATTTAAACACCTGTATTCGATTCGACATAAAAACGATGTCGAGCGACACTCGACACGTCGAATTGTAAAGGTTCAAGAAATTCTCGACAACGCAACGCGAGTAACGCTAAGAAACGCTACAATACTCTTCGTTAGAATGCGTCTGCTTTTTTCCTTCTCCCGCTGGAGTTGCGATCGATCCAGGAGACCTAAATATTTACTCTTTCCCGGATGATAAATTGGAGTAAATAACAGAATTGGAATATCTTCAGCGCGCATCGAGAACTCTACGTTATTACTGAAAATCCCAGAGAGTAGCATCTTGCCGCGGTATCAACTAATTAGTTCGTATCGCGAAGGCGAACAAGTATAGAGACGCTTTAAATAGCTTACCCGCAATTCGAAGTTTGGATAAAATTACAGGTTCGTTGCGTTTAACCAAAGCCCAAACTTCGACGTAACGCTCGGTAATAAACAAATTTCGTAAGAGCGCGATACGTTTGGTTTACGTTTTTCTCATTAATTGCGTATACCGTATACGTTGCAACGATCGTCTATGAAAACCATCGTCTCCTTCGATGTTCAACTTACACTATTACTAGTGTTTGTCCTAGGCGACTCATAGCGAAGCAATTTGCTGAGGATCGTAAACCTGTGTGTATACTCGCGATCTCGATACTGTGCTCTCTAAACGTTATTTTTCCTGCCAGAGAGAAAGAAAGAGGGGGGAAGAGAAAGAGAGAGAGAGAGAGAGAAAGGAGAAAGAGAGAGAGAGAGAGAGAGAGAGAGAGAGAGAAAGAGAGGAGAGAGAAAGAGAGAGAAAGAGAGGAGAAAGAGTGAGGGGGAAGGAGGAAGGAACCGTGAGGGGTGAAGGGGAGACAAGGTGGAAGCGTTCGAAGCAATCAGATTATAAAGTGCGATAATGGAAGAAGCAAGCTTCGTATAACGGGTGCGAGCAACGAGCGTGACAATTAAAAAGAAGAAAGCGCAAACGGAAGACGAAAAACACGAAGCTTAACTCGAAGCATTCCCGCCCATCTACCGCCACCCCCTTTCGCAAATACTAGCCGGACTAGTGCGCGCGCGCGCACGCGGAAGCAAGCGCAGCCGACAAACGCGTGTTCACGGGAGAAACAGGGAAGAGAAACTTTATTCCTTCGACGAGTTTCTCTACCAATTAGCGCTAATGACTCCATATTGTCCCTTTTTCTTTTTATACCGTTAGCGAGGTACACACGATTTTTACGCGCTTAACGAGAATAAAACACGAAACTCTATTTAAAGTGTCCCTTTTCTCTATTTCTCTCTCTCTCTCTCTCTCTCTCTCAGTCTTCGAAGGAAGAAAGGGAAAGAATGAATCTAGTTCGGCCCGAACAAAGACGGTATAATTTCTTTATGGTGCGTCGCTATTTGGAAAGAGACGGGAAAAGATAAGAGGGGGGATGAAACGCGGTACGTATCTCGCTCGATGTCACGGAATAATCAACGAATTACCATTAATTAGTGCGATCGATCGTCGAGGAGCTTCGCGTATCGGAGAACGAGAGGAAGAGAAAGAAGAGTACGATGGAGAGAGGAAGACAGGAAACACGATGGCGCATTACTTTTCGTTTCGTCGATATCGTCGATATCGTCGATATTAACTCGCTAATGCCGTCGATCCTTTTAGCTGCGTTAGCGGATTAAGCGACTGGCATACATACCTGCTTGTGTTTGATTCTACATTCCCGATGCTCTATTCAGCTATTTCTTCGAGTATTTATAATAATTATAGTCTTAATTATTAAGGCACGCGACGCCGACGTCTACACAGTATGGCACTGGTTCTTAACGCGAACGTGCCAAGCCCTTTTTGCCTGACTTGTCGTTCAGGCCGTTTGATATTTCGACTAAAGATTGATATATTATCACGCAATATTTCATTATATCATCAATCGATAAGCAGTTACCTTGTTTAGAGTAGTTATCACGTCGTGTACCACTGGTGGTACACGTGGCACGGAACGTGTTAACCGGTGTTCCGTGAGATTTTTGCAAGTGTTCCGCGAAATTACGAAAGCCGAATTTTGTTTAAAATGACTTTTATAATATAGAAATATATTTATTTCTACGCGAGATGTTTTTGTTTGTTTTTTTGGATCATTACTATAGGATCGATATGATCGCGGTCTTATCGATCAAAGCGTCACTATCGTCAAGGGTCACGAGTGTGGATCTCAGTTTATATTTCTTTTGTATTATTAAAGTTTATATTAAAGTTCACCACGAAAATATCCACGCAGTTGTTTTATTTTTACAACAATTACTTTCAGTGTTCCGCAAATTGTTCATACAATCAAAAGTGTTCCTTGATTTCAAAAAGGTTAAGAATCATTGCTGTATGGTATAAGAGTAGTCCATGGTACGAATAATTTAATGTGATTGGTGTATATACTACAAATAGTATATATATTTATAAGTAATGGAGAAAGTATGTTGAAAGTATGTTGTACGTGTGGTGAGCTTCGTAGTATGTAAACGCATATTTTGGCAAAGTTGTGTAAAAATTGTATGGTATACGTATATAACACGATACATGGAGAAGACGATCCGACATTTGCAAAAATCCTCGTACAGCATGAAACTGAGCGAAATTAATAATTCTCTTTAAGTTAATCGTTATTTAACACAGTTTTCATATAAAAGAGTATCAATTGGTGTGCTATACGAGGATTATCTGTATACCTACATATGTACGTATACGTATGATCGTATGTGAATTTTTCACATGGAATTTTTATTAAATGTCGTTCCGAATTTGTCAATGAACTTAATAATTAACGAATATTTATATTATTGTTAGTTCATGATATTAGATCGTAACATACATAAATTCGGTTATATTAAATAATTTTGTTCGTTATTAACAAATTAAAGAATTACATTTAATTAGTTATGTAATCTCCATTGTCATTTATGACAGTTTCTTATTTCAAAGAATATTTATTAATATTATCCAGACAGAATTTTTAGAATTATTTAGAACACGTTCATTTTTATAACCAAACTTATTTATGTTACAACTTAATAACGGTATTAAAAACACTACATTTACGTAAATCGAAAACCACATTCTTTAAAGATCAGGATTACCACGGATGCGTGCGAGACACAGAAGATACGCCTATCTATGGAAAAGTAGAAAAAAATAGAAGAAAATACCACGGCACACGCTATTATTGTTTCTCACTCCGCGTTAACGACAAAAAGACTTCGCTCGAGGAAATCTCCGTTTTCTCTTCGGAGTCTACGCCGCGACGTGTGTGCGTTTACGCGTGCGCGTTGTACGACGTATCTCGTCTCGTCTCGACGTTTTGATTACGCCGTCATTGTTTCCTAGAAATTCACGCTGCATCCGCTTCACATTTTTTTCATCTCCTTTGGAGATTTTTCAATATCAGCATCAGGTATTGCTCAGGCGCACGAGCCTGTACGCGTCCGTCGTCGTCGTCGTCGTCGTCGTCGTTGCCAAGCTTTTTTACGTATGCTCGTGCATAGATACATACATATGTATATGTATACATATATATATATCTAGTCTTCTTCTCGTATCATGTACAACAAACCATCGATCGTTTCCACTTCTTTTTTATTTGTTAGTCACTGTGAATTTCGTTCCTCGATATCGATATTCCCGCGTATTTCACGGTGCTTACAATTAAAGGTCGCGATACTCGTCCAATCGTGGGTTCAAGATGTCAAAGATTAAAAAATATACTGTGAAGAGAAACGTGGATTTTATTAACGATTGTGTAAGGTTTAAAACGTAAAGGTGTCGTTTAGGGCGTACGTGAAGTAGTAGAGACAAAAGCACAGTTAGTTGAGCTTTTCGTATTGTGACAGTTTAAGTAATTTTTGAACTTTGTTTTTTTTTGTACAATATATATCATTCTTTTATTAAATATGTAGTCAAACGAAAACCAAATCGCTAGTGTTTTAATATTTGGTGCACTATGCTACCCAGATATGGGTGACATATAAGTTTTCTATTCAATTTATTCATTTATTTATTTAAAGAGCTACAGTATCCTTTTAATATATAAATTATATTATAAATATATAATTAAAGCAATGATTATATTATCAATTTAATATATAAATACACACAGGTATTTGGTAAAGTGTCAAAAATAATAAAACAAAATTATGAAAAATCATATTAGAAGATCTGTTAACTTTTGTACTTTCCTAAAATCACTATCAACTACAGAAATAATATATTTACCGCTCAAAGTGTTAACATCCTAACAACGAACGCTTTGTCGTATTTTTGAAATAAATCAACCAAGATAACGAACGAACCGACGTCTGTTAATCTATCAAAGCACGAGATATCACTTCACATAAATAATTCCTACCCAATTTATAATTCATACCCCTCTCTTTTCCCACTCACCATATAAGTACTCGTGAAAAGTTCTAATTCGATTTCGCGCACCGCCTCGTGCCTATCTCCATGAGCTACGAAACGTGATAACGCGTGCGCGACTGGCAGCCTCCCCGTTTTGACGTCCCTTATTATCCTCGAATGTCGATGATGCCGTCACCGTATTGAAAACTCGCGCCGCCTGATTAACATTTTCATCGAGCACGTGTCTACGTCGAACGGCTACAACAGTAGGCAGCGAAATACAACATCAGCAATAGCAGAGGCAGCAACGCTAGCAGCACAGGTAACGTTTCCCTAATGCAACCCACCGAAAGCGTATCGATTAGGGACATACACGGGTCGTCGAGTCATCGGTCCCGTACGACGGACACATCGCGGTTAATTTCGTCCTCTCTAAGAACAAAAGCGGAATTGAGAATGCGCCAATGAGAGAGACGGTTTCTTTGGTTAGTTCTTCGATTCTCTATTTAACAGTTTCTTTCTTTCTCTTTTNCAACCCGTATTCTCATTTACTTTTCCTTCGTCGTTTCTGCTTGTTCCGCTAATTTTCTGTCAATCGATACGTTCGTATTGTAATTTACTTTTAGCGAGACACAAGCGGCATACTAATTTGGAGAGTGTCGTTTAATCAAATTTGGCTAAATATGTTGTTCGTTAATAAGATAAAACTAGATATAAAATAAATGTTGATTAGAAGTAATGGAACGATCTCAAAGATATTGTAATCTAGAAACATTGTAATGCTTTAATTGTACTTTTTCTCGTCTAATGAGTTTTCAAATAAAGATGCTAAATATAAAAGAATTAAGTGTTATTTTTTCACACCTTACTCCCCTTATTACCGATCGTTAAATATAATTAAAATAATATTAACAATCTCACGTGTACGTTCGATGTTTCTAAAATTTCGTACAAATATTCGCGCGAGTAGTCGAGAGTTGAAAATATTTCTATCGAAACGGAGATAATACGATATATACGCACCCATGTCTATCTTGTTAAATCTCGATGTCGTACCATTTGATAAAGTCGACGAAAGGTCTACTCCATTATATCCTTCCGAAGAAGCTTTCGTTCGATTGAGTTTTTCCGTTCTTGCCATCCTCGCATAAGCGATAACAATCTTCGCGGTATCGTTCTTTTCCGATTCGTCGCTTATCCTTTTTTCTCTCCTTCGCTGTATCACTCTCTCCTTCGCTGTATCACTCTCTCCATCCCTCTCTGTCTCACTCTCTCGTTACTTCCCATCGAAAAGTTCACGAGTTTCCAACGAAGCAGCTCTCCTTTAAGGATCCACCGTGGCTACAGGAGTTGGAACTGGAGGAGTTGGAACACCACATCTTCGATGCTTAACACCGGTGTAGTATAGCGTGCGCGCGCGCGCCCGCCCGTCTATTCGCTTGTGTTAGCACAGCTTCTGTGGAGTTAGAGAAATGGCTACGGATTTATTTCAAGACTGGCGGGACTAGCCGTTGTCGTATCCGCAAGATGCTTTACAAATGAATACAGGAGAAAAAACGCATTAGCGACTAATCCAGCTCGTATTTATATGTCGGCCCGCGCGACGATAATATTTTAAAGAGGAACTATGCTTCTTCCTACACGGTCTCGAGATGCGTCTTCCAACGGAGCTTTCCGAAAAAATAAGAAGGCTAGACTTCCCGCGCGACGAACTTCGCACCGTTCTCACGTATTCCCACTTGACTTCAACGCGTCGATCTGAATTTCTAATTTCACCGTCGTAGTCGACCTTATTTGCACGAGCTATTTGCATATAATATTATATATGTATTATATCTACATATGGATATTATCCACGAGTCATCGGACCTATTGATATTCTTTTTCTTGAACAATTTTCTTAGGTTCGATGGATTTGTTGTCAACAGTTACACCTATGGCTACGTACTATGTATGTTTCTAGAGTAGACTCTTTAATAACGCGGTTAAGAAATTAGGGAAATCTGGTACAAGATAGCACCTGGAGGGAATCTTTAATTTTTATATCGTACAAAAAAGATAATTTATTGAATTGAATTCTGTTGTCTACACTAATTTGCATAATATTTAATTATTAGGAGTCTAACTACCGTGTTATACGGGAGTCGACTGTAGTCGTCAAATTTTATGTACTGTTACATATATAATAATCTAATATAGTTGGAATCTCGAGATCAAATTAAGATAATAATATCTTAATATATCTACATAAATTAAAATGACTCCATACGAAAGATTTTCCTACGAGACGAAAACGACAACCTTAGAAGGGACTCTACTCAGGAAATACGCGAAGAATATCGCTAAAGTGCGAGGATTCTCTCTCCCTCTCTCTCGTGCTTTGAGCCAAGCAAGCTTCGAACAGCCTCGAACCGCGAATGTCGTTCCCGATATTTCCGCTTTTACTTCGACGGCTTTGCGATATCGAAAGCGAATGACCGTTTCTGCTTTCCTATCGGACGACAGAATCGATCTTCTTACAACTTTTTTCGCCGATTTTTATCTCTACAAATGTACCTAAATTTATTGCTCCTCTAGAAAATCTTCCCGTCCACGATTTCAATCCTTCCTCCTCCTCGTTCGGCTATCAAATTAATTGACCACGATTCAGTCGATACGTTTGTGATTCTTAGACTCTTACATTCTCCCGCTCTTTCATCTTATTTTACTTTTTTTTTCATACACGAGTTGTGTCAATATGACTCCGTTGAAAAGCACGTTATAGTTATTAAAAAAGAAGTAAGAGGTACAAAGATCGTTACGATTGAGCTGATCGATTTCTGAAAGTAATAACTCTCCTATAAATTATATTGTAACATTAAATGTGATTTGTAATTTTAATCTACGCTGGTTTAATATACCCACTCGTGATATTGCAACCTAGATAGTCGAGATGTGACTCTAGTGGGTTTCTAAAAAAATGGGGTAGAAAAATGTTGAAGAGCACTAATGTAAGCTTTTGGACCTGCACAAATCACTAGAATATTTATAGTGTGTAATAATGATATTAATAACACTGATAAAAATGATCTACCGGGATAATGTAGCGATAACAATAATTACGATGATGGTCATAGCGATGATAATAGTATTGATTATAATAATAAAAGTGATAGTAATATTTTGTAAAGAAAATAAAGTAAAATGTAGTATAAGAGAAAATATTTCTGTTCGATGCGCACGTATCTGTAGTATTTCTTCACGAGATTTTTCGTATAAGAATGTGGAATGTTTTTCTCCAGATGTCTTACATTTTTACAAATTCTTCATAGAGAGGGATATTCTTACATATTTCTTTTACATACATTCTTATCTACATTCTTAAATTCACGGATACGTTTTCGGAAGAAACTGTATCGCTCGAATTCGCCGCTAAATTAACGAAACAATGGAAACTGGAATCTAGGCTGGTTCGATTGTAGATTTGTCGATAAATTCGCTGGACATTAGCGTGAAAGAATAAAGTAACGACGTTGCATTCCCACGGCGTTCTTTTATAAGTTAATGGAGGGAATAAAGCGATACAATAACCCGCCGTGGTGCATTCATGATCCGCGAACGAGAAAAATGTGTTTTAATCGTTGGCTAAGAATCAATATAATGGGAAATAGCGAACAATGGATATTGCATCGGTGGTGGTGATATTTATAATGATCAATAAATATTTTGATCTTAATACCTACGTGGACGAATTGTGTAAGAATTTTACAAAAAACAGTTAATAATTACTGTAGCAATAAAAAGAAGTACGAAATATACGTTCCTATGTTTCAAGTATAAAAGACAAAATTTAATTACTGCTACATGTTAATTATCATATATACATATATATTAATTAACACTCTATCAACTTCAATATGAATCATTCCATAAATCAAAATCTCCTAATTAAAATAAAACCAATAAATAATTAAAATAAAATCAATAGCTTCTAACCACGCGATTCCATTAAAAGAGAAGTAAGGGCTCAGGTGATATAATTCGAACAAAACGCGTCGATCTCGAAGAAGAAAAATAAGAAGACGAAGAAGAAGTAAAAGGACGCGTAACGGGGCGGCATCCCGTTAATCCTGAAAAAAGGGTATAAAATTCAAAGGGTGACTCGACTGCCGCTAACTCGGCTCTACCGCCGTTCCAGGCTCTAATTGCTCCCGAGCGAGAAGGGCTTGGGATCGTTAAAAAGCATCCTAGAGGTTGTTCCCTCCGGTCGATACGAATTCTCGAACATCTGAGCTCAATCCCAAGAGTTTTGCACCGGAGAGAAGATTACGCATTTCGAGAGGTCGAAGCTTCGCGATCGCGGTGATGTTTTTACATGGAAGTCGATCGGCTACGTGAAAAATGTAATCCGCGTGTACGTGCGGGGAGATTAACTCTTTTACGGTCCAGATTTTCCTGCCGCAATCCTGTGACGTGTCTGGGAGCTTTGTAAAATTGAACATTAATATCGTTCTTCGTGTCTAACTATTATTAGATAAAAATAAGTTTTAACGCTAAACCTACCGACATTTTATACATATATACCTATTTTTACCGATGGCGGTCAAATGACCGCTTTTCAAATAAACATTATATTCTTTTCCAGTTGATTATAAATAATACAGAATTTAGCATAGGCAATAAAACACAAAATAATTATCATGTAATAATTCAAAAACATTTATTTTTTTCGGGCTCAAAAGCGGTCATTCGACCGCTCTGGTAGGTTTAGTGTTAAATACCTCTGTAAAATGATGAGAACTAATAATATGTATATATAAAAATATTGTAGACGTCTAACAGATGAGTGTGATTATACGTGTGACCGTTCGAGTCGAGCGACTATGGACGAGTGTGAGCTTAATCCTTAGATCATTCTCAAACTGATACCCTTTTCGTCCTCGAGTAAAAGTATAAATATTTGTACCGCGGCACGTGCGTTCTCTCTCGACCTTCTGACGCCGTGACTGCTTAACAGTAGAGGCAAAAAAAATCGTTGCCGTTCACTTCGGAATCTGTTTACAATATGTATATCAATAATATATCAAGGAATAAATAAAATTATGAGAACTAATAAAGTCATATCTAATAAAAGTAATAAAGAAATATGATATAAACAATTAAATATGTTCAATAATACGAATAAAGGCGAAAATATTGTCGAATAATAAAACACACTATTCTAATTAGTATAGAATTAAACAAACTAACAATGAGTATCAAATATAATTGAGGAAGAGATACACCAGGTATCTCGAATTATTGTCACGTGGTACTGAATATTCTCAAGGCCATACGTAATACCCCAGACTAAAAGAATGAGAAAAAACGAGCTGCAAAATAAAAAATGAGAAAAAAGGAACAAACGAGAGAAAAAAAGACAGACGAGAAAAAAGTAACGAAGCTCAAAAGGGCAAAGAGCAGGCAATAGCATCGATGCGATTAAAGGAATACGTTCGGATCGTCTCCGACAGCCGTAAAACCGAGTTGGAGGGATGCTTTTAGCGTGCAACGAGTAGATACATGTAGCGGCTCACCGAAAGTGGAAACCCGCTTTTGCGCAAGTTAAAACTTTTTCAGCGAGCGTAAATCGTAAACTGGATGCATTCGTAACAAACGAACGAAGCGATCGCGTTTTTCTTCGAAAGTTTCCTGTAAATATCGATGGTGAGTCTTCGTAAGTGAAATTATATTGAAAAGTCTCCTCGCCTCGGCCGAACTCGACTTTCATCGAATTCGTTTCGAACGGTAGGTAGGTAGGTAGGTGCGGGGTGGACAGGCGTAAATTTTCTTCTAGGAGAAAGGACCATCGAGATGGGAACGTTCGATATTGCGTTTACCTGACACAGCCAATTGCCGCTCGATAATGGAAATAATCTAAATTGGAAACTCCAGCTTTCTAGTCGTCCCTTTTTTCTTCCTCTTCCTCCTCCTCTTCCTCCTCCTTCTTCTTCACAACTTCCTTCTCCTCTTCTTCCTTCTTCCACTACCGTGAGACCACGTTTGGCGAAAGCCAGGACCGTCGTTACCGCGAAATAACGGGAAACCGCGAGAAAGGGCTCTTTAGTGGCAGGAAAGAACCTTCGCGTGCGAGATCTGCACGGTAAACGAGAGACGGAGATAGAGAAATAGAGAAAGAGAGAGAGATAGAGAGCTTTTTGTACGTCGGATTTGTAAAATTGATTCCACCATCGAGCCCGTGTTTACGACGTCGCCCGTTGCACGAACGACAAGCCATGGCCCGAGGGAAAGAAAGACGATTTATTTCGCGTCAGCTTTTTTCTCTTTCCTCCGTTCGCTTCCTACCAACCAACTACCCCTCCTCTCCCCCCCTACTCCTCTAGCTTCTTCTTTCTTCCTACTCTCCACCATCCTCCCTTCATCTACTCTTTCTTCTTCCTAGACTAAACGCCACGGACATCTCGCGCACATTCGCGTCTCGCCGAACGATACCAAACGCAGAGAGAGGACTTTAGTTCACCAACCTGTTTCCCTCAAGCCGCTTATCGGCGTCCGACCTTCCACGCTTATTCTTCACTTCGAAATTCACGGATTCGTACATTTTACTTTTCTACCGTTTCTTCTTCCTTTTCTTTTTCTTCTTCTTCTT
>JAIFRP010000045.1:3340953-3352932 GCA_032403825.1 Odynerus spinipes | reverse complement strand
AGAGAGAGAGAGAGAGAGAGAGGCTGCAGAAGAGGAACGCTACCTACTGTTCTTACCTCCTTTCTCTTCATCTCGTTAGTATCGAAGAGCGAAACGAGAGAAACGAGACAACCGTTCCGAGTGAAATTTTGGGAAAAAACAGAACGAAGAACAAAAAGGTAGACAAAAAGAGATCTCTTCCTCTCTTCTCTTCGTCCTTTGTCCCTCATCTCGACGCAATAAAATTTTTATACGACTCGCGACTCGCATTCTCGTTCGAATATTACCCCATTTTTTGTACGATCGAGTGAGAGGAGTTCGAATTCGTCGTGCGCGAATCATCTCTCTCCGTTTTTCGATCGTTTCCGTGAACATAACGCCAAGATTAACGAACGAACGAACGAACGAACGAGCTAGTACGAAGAGTATGAACTACGTACCGGCTACATTTTATTGAACTATCGTTGATTTTTAACAAACTATGCGTAACTCGCCTGAAAATTCATTACAAGTCAGATCTTACGATCCGAGTGCCCTTTTTTTCTTTTCTTGTTCCTCTATTCGCAAAAAATTATTAAACCGTTCATATGTATCTGCGTTTAATATAGTAGATTTCGTTGGAATGTCGAGAGTACCGAAGTTGGCGGACACGAGATTATCGTTCGCAAGAAAAACGGGTGAGTTGGTCCACGAGGCTCTTAAATGTGACGTTAATGCGAGAAGAATCGCTGAAATAATAATGCTGGCAAACGTACTGCGTTGACTCCAAAAAAGTACCAGCGTTTCATCGTGTGTGTGTGTGTGTGTATGTGTTTCGAAAAATTCGAAGCGAACGTTATGCTACGTTATTCGTTTAGCTATTATCGTTGATATAATTCCAAGATAATATAAAAACCCAAAGAACTACCTGCAGATATAAATGTAGATACCATCTCAACGATTACTAAGTAGATAGATAGAGAATTGTAAGTACACATTCCTCCCTAAACTTTCCCAAATGTCTTTTCTCAAAAAATCTATCTTTCATTATTCCTTCATTCATATTTTACAATAAATATCATTGTATTATATTAATTATTAGGTCGTAGCATAAATAAATTCGGTTATATTCAATAATTTTGTTACTTGTTAATAAATTAAAGAACTACATTCCATTAATTATATAATCTCCATTATTATTCATGACAATTTCCCATTTTGAAGACTTAAAGAACTTAAAACTTCTTTAAGCAGACTTTAAAGGCTCAAAGAGTAAAGTTTTTAGAATTAGAATATCTTTAATTTTACAACCGAACTTATTTATGTTACAACCTAATACCTTAGTTTACTAGATACTAGTTGTAAATACACATTCCTCCCTCAACTTTCCCAAATTTCTTTTTTCACAAAATTTCCCTTCCACTATTCCTTCGTTTACATCTCCCAATAAATATCATCGTCTTATATCAATTATTATTCTACCGAACTCTATTATCGTTCCTCGTACTCTCCGCTACATCTAAAAATCTCCACTCGTACCTAGAACAAGTGCAATACGCGTGCAGTTGTTCCGTAAAGGGTGGTATCCAAAAAATTAGATGCAAAGCCGTGACACGAGACGGAGTAAATATCAAAGACCGGCGAGACTGCTTCGGCGCTATCTTTCTTTGGGATTAAAGCTTAATCCAGAAAGGTGGGTGCATGCCAAATACGGGTTCTTGCTATGCACACGAACGACGACGACGACGACGACGACGACGAGGAGGACGAGTGGTAAGGAAGAAGAAAAGGACGACAATGACAACGACATAGGAGAAGAAATATTTAAATAAGATTCGTATCGCGGTATTTTCAGTGGGTAGACATTTTCCTCTTTCTCTTTTGCTTCCTACAAGGGATCTTCTTTTTCTTTCTTCCCGTTTCTCTCTCTCCCTCTCTCTCTCTCTCTCTCTCCCTTTCTTTAGCTTCCTCTTCTTTGTATTTTTCTCCTCGCACGTTTGATTCCTCCGTCACCCATAGCACTCTACCACCCATCCCCTTACTCCTTTTTGTTTCTACGTCCCCCGTTGCGCGTACCTCGACAACGTAATTTCCGTTTGTTTATTACGTCCCGAGCTTCGGGAGAAATGGATTCCAAATAGCGAGCGAACCATCGAAGCACGTTTCGTCGCGAAGTGCAAAACACTGTTGTAGTAAATTGCTACCACGGTGCATACCGTCGCGTATCATCCTTTACTCCATAAACGGGGTGTCGCGAATTATCGCTTTGCTTCGATCGGGATCGATCGAGATCGTTGAAAGTGATCGATAACGAGTTTCTCGTATATGATTTTTCTTTTTTTTTAAGATATGATAAATCGTTGAAATACCTTTCCTTTGAACGATATTATCATAGCGATCGCAATTACAATATAAAACAAAAAATAACGTTACATCGCCGTAGTCATACGCGCGGGAAATCTGAAATAACTTTATCATCGAACGAAATCGATTTCATCTTTCACCCGTTATCGAGGCTACCGGTCGCGTTATCCGATCTATCTCGTTGGGGGCTAGGCGAAAAATAAATTTTAAATTCGCTAGAATCGAGCAATGATTTAACTGCTGATTGTGAGGGTGACGTGCGCGAGTCCGCGCACGAGCTAGTACACTGCTCGGGTAGGCCAATAACATTTCTCTTGGTATCTATGGAAATCGAAGGTGTAAAGGGAGAAAGAGAGAGAAAGAGAGAAAGGGAGGGAGGAGGTGAATGCATCCACGAGGGGGATGGTACGTTTATGAGTCATAAATCACTCGTTCGCGCGCGCGCACCTCTATATATGTATATATCTCTATGTATATATCTATACGCATACAATAATACTCGATATAAAGCCGCAAAGCGCGACACGGGTAACGGCGTCTGCAACAACGTTATATGTACAATTTTTTAAACGGCGCCGGCTCCGGCACTCGCCCGTATCGTATGCTACAACATAAAAAATAAACGAAATCCGAAAATTCCTATGATTTCGATAGCGGTATGAAATTCGATGACTCGGGTCGTAGATCCGGCCGAATCGCCGAACCGATTTCTTCTCGAGCGGCTATTGAAACGCAAATACGAGTTTTTGGATTCCATATTTTCACAGCGATACGATACTTTTACAATTAGTGAAAATTTTGTGCAGGAACCATTGCTAATACGAGTTTTACACGGGAGGGGAAAAAAGTCTGGCGCGGAAACGAGTTTAAAAATTGCAACGTCGGACATTTATTAAATGTTTGAATTGAGATAAACCGGTTTTCGTAATAAATTTGTTGTTCCATTTTTTTAAAAACCGTGTAGGTACCTACCTACTACGTACGAACCGATCGCGTTCATTCCACTCCTACGTAGAATCCTACGGAGCGGCCTAAACGTAGAACGCTCGAGTTTCCGGTGCTCTCTTGGTCCGAAAAAATGTCACGTTTTTATTTCTACCAGGTCACTTAATTAACTCGGACGTTTCCCTCGGGTGACATTTTTTTTCGAAATAAGCTCGCCCCAGACTTGTTCGTTTTGCGACGAAATTTATTACAAGCGAATTTTATCCGCCGTTATCTCGACTACGCGCGTCCTTTTCATTTTTATACTCGCGTTTCTTCTTCTTTTTCCTCGCTCGTCTTTCTGCCGCATTGCGATAACCAAGTTGGACGATGATCGTGCCGATGACGTAAATGTTACATTCGCGTTACGTCCTCGTCACTGAAGATTAACGAAGATTATGTAATTAATACCTAAAGACAACGATGAAGTAGACGGTATAATTAATAAAAAAAAAGAAGAAGAATATAACATTGTTACGTGTCTCTGTTATCTTCGGAATAAACCGTATCGCGTATCGCGTGAACACGAGCGTAGTTTACTATGACAATAATTTCCGTCATCCTTTAGAGAGTTTCTCCTCCAACTTTGGAATAGTTTTACGGGCAATAATTCACGTGTCACGTAGCTAGACATTTTCAAAACGCGTTACCGTCCTCCCATTCGGCTGAAACATCGTTGCAAAGTGTTTCGCGTCCTCGTCCCGTTGTCTCCGGCTAGTCCAAAAGAACGGGCAGCTCTCTAATCGATACGCACGCGCGAGAGCTTGCGGTGTGTGCAACGTGGACTCGAGAAAATTCATGGATATTTCAGGGCAACGATTTGCGTACAATGTAGCACTTATCTTAAAAGCCCAAAAGCTTTCGTCGTTACCGTATCGGGCGTGCTTCCCATCTACGAATGGATTACGCGCAAAAATCTGGGTACTACCTCCCCCTTCTGTCTCGTCCTGTCTCCCATTGCATACAATAAAAAAACGAAAAGGGACAAAACGAAAATTACGAGGGCGAACCACGGTGGCGATACCGAGAGACATAAATTTCACCGGAGGCGTAGAAAGAGAACAATGCCAAGAAAATTTCGCTTTAGCGCAATTGCCTCTCGCGGTTCGATCGAATCGCAGCCACTTTTTTAAATAATTCTTTTAAAGGGTCACGAGTGCGCGATATGAACGATCGGAAAATGTAAAATATCGTTCGCGTTCCTCTCGCATACGTATTCGTGTAAATACGTAGGTACCTACGTACGTTACGTTGGTATTTGCATACGATGTGTTTCCGTTGTAATCCATCGATACGTTAATAGGATGCAATTTGTGCATAATCGTATTTAGCAGTTTCCGAGTACGTACACATACGTCGAAACTGGGGGGGGGCAGGATTTTTCGAGGCAGCTGGAAAATTGCGTCCGAAAGGCTTATTATATTAATCAGACATCGTGTGTTTTCATTTTACAACTCGTCGATGTATTCGCGTGAACCGTATCGATGTAATATTATTTTTAATTAGAGTAGAACCTTGATTATCGGAACACCCATTATCCGAACTTTCTATTATCCATACATGTAGTATTTATTTCCTTCTATAAAGATTATCGAAATAAAATTTATTTGTAATATTTCTGTATGTCATTTAAATTCGAAGCGTTTAAAAAACTATGATAACGTCGTCAAAATGGAAATGAGTAATGTTATCGGTTGAAAATATGAAATTATTAAGAATCTCTTATTCTTTTTATTCTAAAGCATTCGTAGCTCTCGAAAAAAAGGATTGGATGGTATGAAGCACAAAATGAATTATTTTTACTAAGAAATCTATGCAATTTAGCGGCTACAAAAATATAGAATCCGTAATATCTTATGTTTCATTGTTTATTCGTCATTTCGCCTAAAATCTATGAAATTTAGTATAGAGAAAGCTGTCGTTTTAATATCCGAAAATTCTATTACACGAACACATTTGTCTCCCTATTAGTTCCGATAATCGTGGTTCTACCGTAATCATATGTTTCGTATGGGGACTTGCAAATTTTCGACAAGTTATAGTATACGATGCTATTTATACTCGAGCGAGCGACTAGACGGTATTCCGATAAAATTCAAAATGATGTCTTTTCTGGAAATAAAAGGGAATGTTACAAAAGTCCTCGACGTTTTTGCGAAAAAAAGAACACGGTCGACCGGTGCAACGATAATAATCCGTCCTTATTGCTCGAACCTCGACGAAAGTTTTTACATTACATTTTCGTTTATGAGCGACGTATTATAAAGTGCGGAACAACGGGTGAAATACTTTAATGACTCGCGTCTCATATAGCCACACAGAGTATATGTATGTCGTGTTAACGATAAGGCTAAAACACATTCTCTCTCTCTCTCTTTCTCTTTCTGTTTCTGTTTCTCTGTAGAAAAATTATGCCACCGTACGTCCGCGTTCGTAGTATTTTGCAATGTAGATTCCTCGTTATGTTTCGTCCAGCTAAAATTTCGTTACGCTCAATGGAAATGAGATAGCAAATAAGAGATGTATAATTTTATTTAAACAAAAAAGAGAGATAGAGGGTCGTTCATAAAGTGTATAATGTTTATGGAGTCTATGATTACGTATTCGGCAGACAATTTAGGATAAAAAGAATTCAAAAGCGTATAACTTCGGAAAAACATTAATTTCGAGGCTACGATTTTCCATTTGCAAAATATTCGCTTCGAACGATCGCAAAATAGATTGTTCCTCTTTAATCACGAAAATCCGGTCCAGATGTCTTCCAGGAGATGATATAGGGATATGTAGGTCAGCCGGCCATTGTCAATGCCTTGGAAGTCGCCCGGCCTATCCCAGGAATTTATATGTAGACGATATGGGGAACGTCGTGCGTGCGACAAGGATAAAAGGGGATGCTTACTACCCTCTCGAATATCCAACGGCTTTCCAGGAAATTATACACATGTAGGTCAACGAAGAAACGCTCTGTGTCGCTCGAAACTATTTGGCAAAAGATATTTCTTCGTTCCCGGAGATCGAAACTTTATCGTTTTAATTAAGAAAAAATATTGTGCAGAAAGATACGAAGCTATTTTAAAGATTTCTTTTCTACGAATAGATATAGCGTCTATATTTATTTGTAGACAAAAGAATTTATATAAAGTGTCTCTGTATTTTGTTATGTAATTTATCAAGTGCAATAGATATTCAATTTGGTATCTTCTGATTTTTACATGCTATATCGTTTAAAATTATTGACTACTGATCCCATGGAGCCAGACTTTTGGAACTATCCTTTACATCCATACATCATTTCCCTTGTGATCGTAATGCTAATTACTGAATTTTTGTTATACTCCAGCGTATAAATACATATCGAATTATTGGATTATTATTCATATAACGATATTGGTCGCTAAACTTTATTTATGTAACAGCTCGATGTATACGAATAAACATACTACCATCCTATGAAAAATCTGCTAAATAAAAAGCTTAAATTTCCTTTATATAAATATATCAACTACTTCTTTAAATAGAAACAATTGCATTTTTCTTTACCACTAAATCGATTCAACTCGAAAGAGATTGATATAAAAAAAGATAACCACCAACACCGAAACGTTTCCATTTGCATAATAGAATTAAATGAACGAGCTGTTGTTTCAACAGGAATAAATTAATAAAGACGGGAAAGTACGCGAAAAGGGGAAATATAGCGAGAGAGAGAGAGAGAGAGAGAGAGAGAGAGAGAAGTATGCAGACAAACACAGAAGAGCAATAGAACAGTGTATCCACGCTAAGTGCTTTATGTAAAATTTATAAGCAACATAATTTGTCAGTGTCGTGCGTACTCGTATAGAGGTAACTCCTGCGGTTTACCATTTCACAGAGCGTGCACAGTCCTAAGGAATTAACTTCTCTTAACGCTCGTACGACGTGTCGTAAACTTCGAGTAGTTCACGATACCATACAATCTTGTATCGAACAAACGCGTCCGTATTTCGCCCGCGATCCCCAAGGCACGCCATTTTGTATCACGCATCACTTGTCAAGGAGCTCGTTCGAAAGTAATCTAAACTCAATTTTAGACTAAAATTCACGCCCACGATTTAAAGCAAACTAATTGCCTGCTAATTTTCCCACATCGCGTAGATGAAAAAGAAGAACTTTAACCCTTTGCGATAGTATTTTCTACGAACGCGTGTATTACGCTAATCGAAATTATCTTTTATCGAAAGGTGTCCTGCCTAGGCGAATTAAGCAGATATAAATACATAAAAAGCAAATATTATTCCATCTCTTCGATTATTTCTGTATCCCAAAACAGTAATAATTTTTTAATTTAACAACAAAAACGATACCTTATAATTTAATATCGGTGGCTAAGACCTGGCATACGACTGCAAAGTATTAAGTTTTAACAATAATTACCTCGAGTCATTCGGTTTATTTATTTACGAATAACGGTTCCAAAATTATGCTCCCGCGTCATTGGTCAGTAATTCTTGATTACTTTATAATTGGTTAACTATGAAAGTGGTCGAGCATAATAAATGAAAGTTATGTTGGTGCGGGATTCCCTGTGGTAGTACATCATGCACACCCATAAAGCCAAATCAGACCGATGCATTATTTTCTTTTGCAAAATATAAAGACCGAAAGCTTTCCACTCGAAATCCTTCTTTCACCGTCCTACCCAAGAATAACAAATACACGCGTCCCGCGCGTTCGAAATTATTTAAACGCGAATACCGTGTAACTTTCCCGATCGATCGAAAGCTGAACAAAAATAATATTGCTTTTAAAATGCATTTCCAGAAGTATTACATGTCAGGATAAATATCAAGTTACATATTACATTCGCTTAATCCGCTTCCGGCGGATCGTGCTTTTAACGTGTTTAGGCGAACGTCATGGTTAACAATGTATGTGGGACGCAAACAGAGCTGAAAGTTTACCGTCTAGGAGAACGTCGTGTTTACAATCACTAGGGACGTATATTATGCAACATGCATGCGAAAATAATTACTTTTGTTCGGTTGAGTAAGCGAACGTAAATGAAGAGGAAATAGTAAGCGAAAAGAAAGAGACGAGTTGAGTAACAGAATACACGTCACTGTTGACTTTCTTTAGAACAGAACGCGTCCATACAAGTATTTTATTGTATATTATAATTATATATCCTTACGATCGTTCCGCTAATTATACAATCAATTCTGCGTAGATATATCTAAAAAATTATATAGCAAAGAAATCTAAATTTTTCCTTACAAATATAATTATCGCCTAAAAATATGGTCGCAATTTATAAAAGCTACCGTTAAACTAAATTTAATCGTAACATACACCAAATAGAATTTTGTCTATTAAAAAAGCTAATTATTTAATTACAAATATTGTAATGAAATACACAAGCTACGATCCCTGTTAATATTTACGAGTAAAGTAATAAAATCGCGACGATATTGATAGCTTATGGAAAATGTCGATTTTTTAATCGAAGCCTATACAGAGAGACATGCATCGCCTACATATAACCGAACATTTTTCATCGTGTGTCAGAAAAAATTGCAAGAGTGCGTGGGAAGATAAATAGAAAAGAGAGAGAGAGAGAGAGAGAGAGAGAGAGAGAGAGAGAAAGAGCATGCATGTGAATACACACACGCGTAGAGCAGCGCGGTTAAATGACACATTTCGGGTAAACGAACTCCGCAACACGCGTTATATAGGGAGCTTAACGAGGGATTACAGAAGGATTAGTTTAGATTAAAGTCCCTTTTAATGGATGCCCGTAGTTTCTATGCTAACTGCTGCCCTAAATACATATCTCAGTTGGTGGCTCTCAGGAGAATCGGAGTCTGTACTTCCGTCTATTCTGTACACCACCTACCTCCTACCATTCTTGTCTCGGTGTCTACGAAGAAGGACTTGGACTTCGTTGACATTCAAGTGCGAAATGGCACGAAGAGAAAGGGGACCAAGCGTTTTTGCTCTACTCTGGCGTTACAAAAAGCGATCCTTTCCGTTTGTACGTTCAAACCCGGTGAATCCTTCGTGATTCGTCTTAAAGGTCTTCTAGGTCATCTTAACAAATGATTTGTGGAATTTATTTATTTATTTATTTATTTGCTACTCGACTAATACGTTGACTTAGGTTGTAACGTAAATAAGTTCGGTTGTAAAAATGAACACGTTCTAATTCTAAAAATTCGATTAGGACGGTATTAGGTAATTATCTTGAAAAACGGGCAACTATAATAAATAAAAATAAAGATTACTATAGTATAAAATTGATAATTTATTTCTAAAAGAAATAACAATTATGCCTACGATATTAATTGTATATAGTAACATTGGGGTCAAAGAATGGTCAACACTTCGACGACATCGTCCAACCGTCTACTTTTATCGTCTCTCATGTCTACCCGTCTATTCGTCTATCGTCTTACACCGACTATCGTCTAACGTCGACTGACTGACTTGCTACTACTTTTGTCGAATCGTCTTCATCGCGACATGGCATGATCTATCACGCACCAATCACACATCAATTATACAATTCATTCATACGCATGCGTTCGTCCATTCTCTCTCTCTCTCTCTCTCTCTCTCTCTCATTCTTCCACTGTCTCTCTCACACGTTCGCACTCACTCATCTTACACTCTCGCTCTTCCACATTACATAGCTGAGAGGATGTAATTCTTTAATTTGCTAATAAATAACAAAATTATTTAATGTAACCAAATTTATTTATGTTACGACCCAATATTTTGTTGGAGATTCCAAAACAAAAGGTTTTAAGTTCGTTCCTTAGTAAAATTATTAATAGTATGCCTTGAAATACAATACCAATCCTTGTATGTGCCTAGAAGGGGTACTCAAATTGCGAAAGGCTTAAAGTCAATCGACGCCAACCAGTTTGAACAGTTTCAACGTAATAAAACAATATTACGGAGTATACGTCTCTCCGAATGATCGGATTATAAAAGGGCTCTCGTTTTGTGCCCACTCAGCGACGGGGCTAAACGGTCTCGACAAAAATCCATTCCGCGAGAAAAAGCGATGGGATCCGAACGACCATGTCGAACACCCCCTTCCGTAACGGATTGCGAATCTCGCTTTTCGCGTCGGAGCATGAAATTACTTTTGATGAGTGTGACATCGTGCGCCGATATGCTCCCGCGACTCGATTAAAACCGTAACGCGAGTTAACCGAATCCTTGGATTAAAAAAAACACACACACACACAAAATGTCTTGTTTCAAGATCGGTCAGCTCTCACGTGTACCACGTGTACTTATATGCCATGCTGGGACATGGAGCGCTGGTATCACCATCAGCTAACGTATCAAGTTTAAAGGACGTAATTTATTTGTTTGTTATGATGTATTATTATAAATGTATGTGTAGCCTGTACAATAAACGATTTAAAAGAAGTATGTATCACTTTGATTTACTTTTTACCCTTTACATTTCTTAAGCGCCACGTTATTGCGCTACATTATGTTGAATTAAAAGATGTAAATTTACTTTAAAAATGTAAATTTATTAATTTTAGTTTGTCGTATCACAAACTACTTTAATAAAATAAATGAATTCGTACTAACATCATATCTTTGTTAGTAAAACGGGAGTTTAATTGTCGTATGATTGAAATAAAAAATGTTCCGGAGTTGCTGCACTAATAAGCAAAAAAGACTCGGAATACAAAGGGTTTAATTTTTTGCACCAAAATGACGTGACCAATTGGTCGTAAGCTCTCTATACCAAAATAGATACGCGATGCTACCCTCGGTAAGAATTTTGAAGTAATTCATTAATCGAGTGGTAAAGATTGAAATCTTAAGGAAAAAGTAGAGAAAAACTTGGCTATTATCTCTCGAATATTTTCACGAGCTGCGTTTGTATCTACTAGGAAAAGAAAACGGGATTCCCTTCTTTCTCTTTCTTCTCCCTTACACAACAGGCGTCTCTATAGACAGACGCACACACAAACACACATATACATATACCTACAGTAGCGTAGAGACGGCCGGTAAGAACTTTTACATTTCACGGAGAGTTGTTCAGGCATTCGCCTGATTAAATTCTCCATTGTCCCGAAGTGAACAGAGTTATATTCCGTAATTTCTCTTGGTCTATCGATCGATCGAATACCGAGAGAAGGACACCGAAGGAAAATGAACGGTGAGCATCGGGCTTCGAGATATAACGAGGAGACCGTCATTCCCAAACGGCCGAGCTCTGGAAAGCTCGAGCTTCTTCTCCTTCGATGCTCATCGATGCAAGAGCGTCGTTCGTTCCTTTGGTCCTACCTTCGTTGATACCAACCAGCTGATAGCGAAACGCGCTATTGCTTCGCCATATCGTACAACGATAACCTGATAGACGTCCAACGACGTAAACCTTTTCGAAATCGACTGCGACTCTCGATCGCCTCGTTTCCTTCCATCTCGCAAACGTTAATTAGGGCTCTGGTCTCGGCGGGACGGTGCTTTCATCTCGTCTTGCTTTGGTATTAAGTACACGCTTCTTGAGAAATAAAACTGAGAGAGAGAGAGAGAGAGAGAAAGTAGTACTAAAATAAATCTATACCTTTTTCTTCTACATTTACTTTTAAAAATTCGAAGAAATCTTATTTAAAATTGTTTCAAAAGTTCTGTGAAAAATCAACATCGGACAGCTTGTAA
>JAIFRP010000045.1:3304112-3317991 GCA_032403825.1 Odynerus spinipes | reverse complement strand
GCGCGCGCGCGCGCTTAAACCCATGAGCATTTGTGAATTCCATTGTCTGTATTATTTCTCATCTAATAATGCTTATATCACGGTTCCGCGTTGACAGAATAATTTGAATTCCCCGGTATACTTTGCACCGTCGACTAGAACAATTCGAAAACTGGATATAACGAGGCAAGGATGTATCGCGCCCAGTGCGCGAGGAGAACGCGCTTTTCGTTGCGATGTAACGCGGGAAAAAAGTAAACGCGACGTATATGTGTCGGTGATACGTAGGTGTACGTATCTATATATATGTACATGTAACTGTTTCGAAGCGCGCTGCCCGATCAACCAATCAACCTGAAAAAGTTCATGAGACTGAGAGTAGAAATAAAAAAACAATATATATTGTTGCGAACAAACGCGATGAAAAAAATAATTTGTCGCTGGAGAACGGGGAGAAGACACGGAGGGACGAGACGTACATACTATTTTTCACACTGATTGGTGCCATGTCGAGGCGGACACCGATGCAAAAATTCTTTCCATTTTACTGCGCGTTTTTACTCTCCGCAAAAACAAAAATGTTTTTAAAAAGTGGCCTAAAAATAGAATTTTGTTAGACTCGCGATCGTTCGGAACGATATAAGATCGAGATAACTCTCGGTGTAATTTTTATTAAATTCTCGATCGTATATTAGTTATTATATTTCGATGTATCGTTTTGTACACTATATTCAGGTGTTATTCTCCCTCGACTTTTTCCTCGCGTCACCGTAGAGGACGTACATACATATGTATACACAATATGTAGCGTGCATAATAAAAGTGTCTGGCCCAATACTTACATACGGGTCTAAAAAGAATATTTGCTTAGGAATATGTAAATTATAAACATAAAATTCTTTATCCAAAAGATAAAACAAAAAAACGTACGGGTTCAGAAGAGACCCGAAATCCTTTATGCACGCTATTCCATATGATATATGTTATTTCATATATGTATGTATATAAGTACATATAATAAAAAGAAGAAGAAGTAGCAGCAGACATCGACCATTGGAGAGACGGTAAAATCGATTTATAGAGAGGCCTACGGAGAAGTGGAAAGAATAGTAGGTAGAGGGAGAGTGTCGCGAAGAAAATTGCGTCGCACCGAGAATTCGTTCTGACCTTTTCCCGAAAATGAAACGTCGGCTCGCGCGACCTTTCTCGAAAATGAAATGTTCGTGCGCGTGCAAACGAGTCCGTAGCGTACGAAAAAGTCGGGACGTAAGTCGAGGGTGTGGATGAAAAGGGTGCAAATGCCACCTACCACTCGGCTTCTTCCTTTTCACGAAACATACGGAACAAAATATATAAGGGGGGTGGGTGGGAAGGAGGAGAATGCAACCTTCCGAGCGAATTCGAGAACGGCAAAGGCGTAAACAACCAAATGATTTGTAAAACTTGTCCCACGGTGATATCGCGAACAGCCGAAAGAGAAACTACGAACCATACTGTGAAATAACGCGCCAGCGCTTTTCCGTTTCACGTTTTTTTTTTTTTTACGATCTGGGAATTTCAAGCTTTTCATCGTAAACCTTCGATCCGACGGAACGTTATTTAACCTTTTGCACTGTCAGTATTTTTTCATCATTTTTCGGCCTACTCTAACTTAATAAAATGTTTTTTTTATAAAATATGTACAGTGAGAAAACACACGTATGTAATTTATTTTTGGCTTACTTTAATTTAATAAAACGTTTCTTTATAAAATATACACAGTGAAAAAACACAAATACGTAATTTATTATTATTTTGTTACTTATCTTGTGATATCTTTGAAAATAACTTATGTCATATCACAGGTAACTCAAAAATTGTTGCAAAATATAATATCGTCGCACAAAAGGTAACCTCACAGTGCAAAGGGTTAAAAAACGAAAAAAATCCACAACGGAGCGCGCGAAAACTAAATTTTCATCGATGACCATTAACATTATCGTTATTATTATTAATGTGATTCAGGTGCAAAGGAACGTTGGCCTACGTGCATCTGTCATGCCTAGAAAGGTGGCTGAACCAATCCTGTCGAAGTTACTGTGAATTATGTCTCTATCATTTCAACGCCGTGGAAACGCTTCGTTATAGATGGTAAGACCCACCGGTTTCTAAACGAAAACGATTCGTCGCTCGAAAATCCGATCGTTCGATCGGATTAGCTCGATCCGTTTAACTGGTCAGAACCCAATCTGCTTTTTCACCTGCATAGTTAGCACTTTTATGGGATAACCTTCAGGACCGAGTCATTAAGAATATGGATTCGTCACCCGCGGAATCGACGAAACGTCCAATCCGATCTTCTCATCTTCATATTACTCACCGTTGTAACGATCGGTTTGATAACCGTATGCCTTTTCGGTGAGTTCGATATTATGTATGAAACATTGCATACAATAAAATAACACAATCGGTATCGATGTTTAGATGCATATGTTGAAAAACATTTAATTTATACGTTATATGAAAAATTATTGTACAAAAAAGTTGTGTAATTTAACGCAAGACATTTATGAGTACAATTTTTGTATCTAACAATTTCTTATATAACGTCTAATTTAAGAGTTATTTAATACGCGCGTGTCAAGTATCTCACCCTGTATATATTACACGTATAATATAACGTAATATATAAAAAATGATTAATAATAAAATTATACCGGCAAAGAACTCGTCACATCGAGCAAGATCGATGATACCTTCATAAAATCACTAATATTAAAATATATAATTTATATTACTCCGCAGGTATGCGTTACTTCATTATCGAGGGTAGGAGACTCGGTATCTCGAAGTCATGGACGAAGGGAGCGATATGGTTTTTCCTTGGCATCGTGATATTATTTTACACGGCGACGGTTTATCTTCTAGGAAAGGTAAGTCCCTTTACCCTGTCTTCTTTTTTTAACTTTGACGAAAAACTTCATCGTGGAATTTTGTCACGTTACGAGACTTTGCCACCCTTTTCCTACCTTCTGGCATACTTAGCCATAAGTTATGAAATTCTATACGACTTTTTAGTCATGTTACTTTTAGGCCCTGGGTAAGTTGATACACTACTTACAATTAGTTCTAAACGCATGACATAAATTTGTAATGCCGGTAAAAAAAATTATGGACATCCATTATCACAGTAAACCGCTAGATTATTTCTCAGCGTCGTTTAATTTTTTATTTATTCGACAATTTCTGAAAGAGAGAGAGAGAGAGAGAGAGAGAGAGAGAGAGTAAACTGAAATTATCGATTCTCTTTTCCCATAAAAAAAGAAAAACGATATCTCCGTTCATCCCGGTAATAAAAGATCGAAGAAGAATGTATGCGAACTCACGAGGTCCCGAACCAACAAGTGTAATTAACAACGGCAGAGGAATCGAAGTCTTTTACATCGTGTAACGACGTTATAACGGTAGTCTTGCTCAAGTCCTAAGAAGAGAGAAGTCCTTATCGAAGATAGCTCACCCCCGGCGTTCTCTTGACACAAGCCCTCTACACTTTTTCTTAAGGTCTTACCTCGAGGATACCGTGCGGAAGAGAAAGACGAACGTAGAGCTACGGGCAAAGGATCGTCGATGCCATAACCCTGCTGGTATAAGTACGCTCGAGAGAGAGGTACCTTGCGGGGAGTCGGAGGACGTCGTCTCGACATGCTGCCGCTAACAGAGCTTTTGCGTGTCTCAAAACCGATCTTAATGATGATGATGATGATAATGATGATGATGATGATGGTGATAATAATGATTATACTATGGATAATAATTTTGATCGAGACGTCGAACTACAGGACGAGAATAATAATGGAAACGGTTTGGTGATGGTTAAAAGGGGACGATAATTGTGATGTTATGTAATTAGACTAATATTATTTATTTATAGTCGTCGCTTGTTAGAAACGTTTAGTTACGTTTCTTACCTTATCGACGATGTAACCGGAAAGACGTGTAATATTTGACGGTCGCATTATTACAGAAAGCCCTGTGCGTTAAATGGGTTAAGCGCAAAGAGGGAAAATCGATCGAGCGAATTTTTCTTCCCACGATTTCTCCGAGCTCTCTCCTCTTCCTCCTCGCTTTCGTTTCACCTACGTTGTATTTTATCTCGTTGACGCCAACGCACGCAATATTTTTCGCGAGCTTTTCCAGGTAACCGTTTCCAGATAGCAATTCGCGGACTCCTCGTTTCTTCTTCTACTTCTTCCGCTCGGTTTTTTATACCTTTCCCCATTTGCTCTCCAGCCATCGTTTTGCCGCCATCTACGAGATCGTAGTTTTGCGAAAATTCATTCATAACGACGGCAATCCTTTTAACGGAACATCGCCCTTTTGTTTATCCACCCAATTTCGCTCTCCCTTCCTGCCTCTTTTTAATTAATTTTGTACTCTTTTCGTAAAGCCGGTGTCTCGATTTAAACGGAAGCTTCGATTCTCGTTCGATCAACAATGATTTTTCTTTTTACGATAACGAAATCTTTGAAATAAATACTTTCTGTATCATTATACAAATTTATAGTTAACAGATAGACTAAAGCATGTTATTCAATCGAGACGATTAATAATAATCAATAAATAATTTCAAAAAAGATCCACGAGCTTACTAAACATAAAGTAAGCAACATATTACGATTTTTACATATTTTACATGTTCATTTCACTATTACTACGATAATAACTTTTATTCACGTCGAGGTATACCCTAAGAACTTTTACGTCCCAATCGAGAACTATCTTGACTTCCTTAGGACATAAGCTTACACATCGGCCAGGTCTCGTATCTTGGTTCAACCCCACGGCCATCCCTCGCACTACATCTTGCCTAGTCCTTACATGGTTTACGTTTATGCGCCTCGATCTTGCTCATCCAGATAGTAAGATCTCCCCTCCCCCTCTCTCTCTGCTCTTTTTCTCTCTCACTTGCAAACTGAGTGCAACCGAGTGTTGTGCAATGGTGAAACAGGTGAGACCAATGCTGAAATGCGCCAACTCAGCGTCGACCGAACGAACCGGAAGAAACGCATTACGACACGTACTTTCCATAGGTTTGAGAGATACGCGCGAGACATCCGTGCCAGATGTCTATCGCGGTACGAGCAAAAGAGAAAATAAGTGTAAGAGAGAGAGAGAGAGAGAGAGAGAGAGGGGGGGAGAGACAGGGAGAGAATAAAGCTCTGTGCAACACGCGCGAAAGCAAGCCAGATTGAATTGCAAGAGGTTGAAAGATAGAAATATCTTCCCTTCCAATCTTTCTCTCTTTCTCTTTTTCTCTCTCGACTGCTCATGTGGTTTCACTCTGTAGAAAGGTTCGTTCAACGATTTGCTCGCTAAAAGGAAAGGAAGGTCGTCCCTTTACGCGTACCTTCACGGATTACATCGCTTTCGGCAGTTTTACCTTCGATTTGTGATCCCTGTCGCGTTCGTTGCATAGGTAGCAGTGATTTGCTCGTTTAATATCGAGACAAAAATAAAAATAAAACGTGGAGACGTCGATGGTTTTCAAGTTGAAAAATCTCGTTATCGTGGGAGCCGCATTACTCGTCTCGCCGGTCGTATTAATTATGATGTAAGCACGTATGCGCGCGAAGTACCGAGTCATGTGTCGTAAGTAATTATGGAAATAAGAAGGGGACTCGGTGTCGGTCCAATTAGAAATGCCGTTTCGCTCGATCGCAAACACGCTGTATGGCAAAACCTCGGTCTGCGATTATTCTTCATTGAAATTCTGAATGAGAAAATATGGAAGAACAATGTTACCAGATGTTAATATATTAACAAATGTACGGGGTAACACAAACATTAACAACAACAGACAATCTGTATGGTAACTGTTTTTCCAAAAAGGTTCATTTAATACTTTGCCAATTAAATGATATGTTGCTATGTTAAACTATTAACACGAAATTACTATTAATTAATTGTCTAATAATAATGACACTTACAAGAGTCGAAATATGTATTATTAGAAAAGTAGGTATCGCATGAGCATTGGTTTATGTTTCACGAGATCATAAATTTGATCGAAGTGAGTGGAACGCAATATTGTTTAAATAAAAAACGGCATGGGGTTTCGAAAATTAATTATTTTGCCTACAGATTAAAAAATATCGTAAATATTGCAGAATATTGAAACTTGAGTATTGGTATTGTTGAAATGAAGCATTTTAAGTCTAGTTTTATAAAAACTAATAATCTTTTGAAATATTTAACGATCGATTTGTCTGTTTTAGGATCAATTGTTGCCGTGGTACAGATGGTGGAAGAGCATGATAAACGTTCGTCTCATCATAGATCCTGAACCGTTGCGACCTACCTCGGAATCCTTTCAAGAATACGAGTGTCAAATGAGCAACATGAAAACTTCACCCGAACTGAGGTTATTAATTTAATCAAGAAATTGAAACTTATCTATTACCCCTCATTACCGGCTCCCTTTCTCTCTTTCTCTTTCTTTCTCTTACGAGAGGATAATAAATCCGTGTTCACACGAAGATTTAAAATGACTATGACAGGATAAAGAAAGAAGAAAGAAGAGAGAAAGAGAGGAGAGAGTACGATCCTTTGTCAGGATGGCTGGAAAGATGAAAGAACTTCCTTTTTTGCTGCCTTAGACACTGTTATCGTCGATTAAGAAGTCTATAGAGTCGCTAATCTCACTTTTCTTACGATGATCCGGTCTGATCTTTTATCGGCAGGTCTACCAACCTCGCTTCTTCCCAGAGGAGCCAATAAACGATCGAGATTGATATTCTCGCGACGTCGAGAAGCTCCCTCCCCCACCCTGGTCATCGCTGTCGTCAATCAACGCGATACTTTTTTACACGGAACATTCTCATCGCCGAGATCAATTATTATATCCGTGCGTTCGTTAATCGACCGAAATTCGCGCGACGTTGAAGAGTTCGGTATGCTTCGTCGGTAAACAGGATCGAAAGTTTGCCGTCGTTGAGCGTAATGGTTGTTAATAACTTCGCGTGTTGACTCATTTGCTTAATGGAAAACAACAATGCCCGTATCGTGGACGCATGCGTTTTGACTGCACTTGTTTATGTCATTCCGAAGTCAAATAAATAACGAGAGAACGCGATTTCGTTTAATTAACGATAAGCTTGAATTATTTAAAAGCAACGAGAAAGAGAGAGAGAGAGAGAGAGAGAGAGAAAGTTTTCAAGAAGTGCTTCGTTTCAACAGCGACTTCAACGGAACGGAAGAAAAGAGAAGAAAAGAGAATGAAATAGTTGCTCGCGCGTAGCGAGTTCCAAAAAGCGAAGGAGGAGGGAGAAGGAGAGGGATAGGCGAGTGCCGTGATAATAGTGCAACATAAATAGTTGGCTGGAATCCAAGTGAGTTAATTGCTAGATCAGCGGCTGCTTCGTTTTCCCAGCGTGGTCGCCCGCCGCGCCGCCTCCCGGATAACTTTTTTCTTGGCAAAAGCTATGCTTAAGCTCGCAAGATATTCCCACTTGATGCGGCGTCGTTAGGGGAGTCACGCATTTAGATCTCATTTGAGATTAAATCTTTCCTACTTGCTTAATTCCTCAGAAATAATATGCCGGGTACGCGTACTTATGTATGTACGATATTTCCTACTGTTTCATTATTATTTTCGTTGTTTATCCGAGAAAAGAAAAAAAAGGCGTGAAAAATACGAGGTTGTAATAAAATGGCGATCGGAGGTTCACGAATTTAGATCTCGTTTGAGATTTATTCTTTCCTACTTGCTTAATTCCTCAGAAATAATATGCTGAATACGGGTACTTACGTATGTATGATATTTCCTGCCGTTTTGTTTTTACTTTAGTTCTTTATCCGAGAAAAGAAGAAACGTGGAAAATATGAAGTTGCAATAAAATAGAGATTGCAGGTCATAATAAATTATAACAATAAAATCGAAACGTTCGTTACTTAACGTTATACGGATAAATTTGCTGCAACCACCCTCCTTTCCCCGTCGAATATTTGTGTGCACGGTAATAAAGTATTACGTTAAAAAAGGGCTACTCCGTCTTATCCAAAGAAGGGTGATTAAAATATCGTTTCCCCAACTATCGTATATCTCTAACGCATTCGAATCGATACTGTACCAAATAGTGAAAAAGAAATAAATGAACTCAACGGCGATGGAAAGTTCGTTAAAAATCGATAACGACTGGAATTCATCTTGCAGATATTTCAGCCGGCATCAAGAAAGATTAAGTACCCTTCTCATATCCTCCGACACCTCGGCTCCGTTAAAAGAAAGGCTCGCTTATCTATCTATTTATCTATAATCCCGTTGACCCGTTTACCGCTCGGGACGGTTCGGGCGATATAATCGATCGAGGGATAGGAGTACGAAAATTGAGGAATGCGAAAAATCGCGGTAAAAATGGCGACGTTTTTCCTCGGTATCCTTTCTTAAAATAAAATCAAATCAGGAAAATCCTCGGTGGCATGGGTCAATTAGCAGTAAATATTGCTCGCCTCGTTCGAGCTAAGCTTCGGTTAAACGCCAGCTTCGAACGACTTTATCCGGTAGTTAGTTAAGCTTCTCGTATTCTCTCAACCCCCTACCCCTCGCTCTCTCACTCTGTCGTTTTCTCTCTATATCGTCATCTCTCTCGTCCCCTTCCCCCTCTCTCCCACCACATGCTCTTACTCTCTCAGAACAAACCAATTACAGCGTCCTGCATTCTATAAAGGAACATCGACTGCTATTGGTTAGGAGATGAAGTAGGCCGTATGCGGTTAACTTCGCGTTAAACGCGAAACAGCTGATCCTTAACGAGCCATTCGCGGAATTAGCCGATGCAATTAATGGTCGCATCGATGGAGGCCCCTCCATAATGCGTAATAACCGGCACTCGCTGTCTATACCCTTTACTCCCCCTCGTTCTCTTCGTCTGCGTCGTCTGGGCCAAAATATCGCTAGAATGGTTCATCAAAGATCGTCGATCCATTCGCTGCTTCGTTATCCTTGTACGATCGTTCTCGTTGTCGACACTCTGGTAACGCAGTCGCTGGGAGACTTCGTTTTAAGATTCGATAACGGTATTTGAGCCGTTTATTTTGAAACTAGCATACGTCAGTTTAGAGTAATGAAAACTGGTGTGAAATTATTTCTACCGAGGAGAGTAACTGAGATAACAAATACAAGTAAATCTTCTCTAAAGCTAGCATACTTTTTTTAGACACACGTTGAAACGCTAAACCCTTTATTAATAATTTAATTTTAAAAACAAAATCACTTACATATGTCACTTTCAAAATAAACAGCTCATTTGTACCACGATCCTAGAAAGTTAACTATGCAAAATCGAATCTAAAGAGATCAAAGATTTTAAAAGCTAATAGATAGGAACATATATACAGACGTTCTACTTTACATATACATATATACAGTACAGATAAATCTCGTAAGTGTACATACATACATATGTTAAGTTATGTAAAGAGCGAAGATAATTACAAGCGAAATTTGCCCGATAGAAGAACAAAGGCAAACGCAATTTCGGTCCGTGCGGAATTAACAAAAGAAACTGTGTATTTTCGAGATAACGGACTATAGCTGGACCAAAAGAATGGAAGTAACGAGCGGGAACAATCGTAAAATGCTATATAAAAGGCAGAAAGGAAAGGGGAAAAAATTGAATTAATTCCGCTCGATTCGTCTCCCATCCGTAAGAATAAACGTAGACTGGTAGTACGTATGTATGTAAGTACGTTTCACGCGCGGATCCTTCTCCCCCCTCCCCCTCCCTCTCTCTATGTTTCACCAACTTTATCACCCAGCTCGCTCATCTTTCCTAAGATATTCCGAGGGCGTATCTTTACGACGCGCAGTTACATGAAAATATTGTACGTCGTGGAAGCGTGTAAAGCGGTTTCGAGGCTAAGGGGCGATAGGTAAAAAGTGGGCGGGGTGTACGGAGGCGAAACGTTCGGAGGCAAAGTCGAAAGCTGAAAATTATGCGGACGTAAATCTATGGATAGCTTATGACCGTAAACGTAATCGATCGATGAGGACGAGCGATAAATAAATTTTTAGGCGGCTCGGGGCCTTACGCCACCGACGCCGCTTCGCAATGGCAAGCAGTAACTTCGTGACTTTTTACGAGGCAATAAACCGTCCACTACTACCACCCACCACCTCCAACAAGCATCGCAGCCGCCTCCCTAGAATCTTTACGCGCGAGAAAGGTGCATGGGATAAGCTTTTTGTCAAGCTTCCAAGTTGGATACTATATTCGTGTCGCCGGTGGCCGTTGGTGGTGGTATTGCAGCACGATAGGTGACTTAACGTGTCATTAGTGTCAGCCCTTAACTACGTAGCGTTTACTGGCTGTCTCAGAGTAAGAGAGAGAAAGAGAGAGAGAGAGAGAGAGAGAGAGAGAGAGAGAGTGAGGGACAGAAAGGGACAGAGAAAGGGTAAGAGAGAGGGGAGAGAGAGAGAGAGAGAGAAGGAGAGGAAGAACATTCCATGGATGGTTAAGCTAAAATTTCTCGTTCGAGAGCATCTCACACAGAGAAAGTTTAAATTATTTTCGAACCGCGCGATGTGACGCGAACCATTCGTGGGAACAACGACGGTTTAAGTTCACATTTCACAATTATAAACCTCGCCCCCTTTATCGGCTGAAATAGATCGAAAAACAGAAGGGGTATCATATAAAGCGCTTCGGATCATAAATGTAAATTCAATATTGGACCGTTATTTTTTTTATTTACACCAAAGTAACCTACCGAAGCCAATGCTCGTTGCCGTAATTAAATTTTCTCTCTTTTTTCCTACAAAATAAGGTTCGGAAAATAAACGAGGAACGCTTTTGAAATGCGCGTGAAAATTTAAAAACGCGTTTTTTCCCCAAACATACCTTTGTTCAGTTTGCTCTTATAACCCGCAACGCTTCGTGTGTGTACGTACGTACGTGTTTGATGTAACGGATCGCATATCACGATGATGAAAAATCGATCGTGAATGCACACACGCAGATGATAATAATCGTATAACGAGACACATGTAATTAATTGTCCAGCTTCGCGAGATTATATTTCGAAAGCAATTGGAGAAAGCGCGATCGGATTCGTTGCATTGTTCCGAGCATTGTTCCTCGTAAAACGTGATGCTGGTGAAGTCGCGCGCGGGCGTGCATACATCCAACCTCGTAACATGAATTTATTGTAGTAGTCGTAACGAGGGAGTACCTTCCGACGTAAAAACATAAAACAGAAAGAGGGAAGAGTGGTGGGAGGGGGCACAGCGAGAGAGAGAGAGAGAGAGAGAGAGAGAAAGAGAGGAGAAAGCTCAATATTTTTTTATGTGATAGCTACTCCAATTTCAATCCTGATTGAGCGTTGTAATTATGTAAGGAGCTATACATGTTCAACGAGAAGATTCTTTAACTTTCAAGCTGAAGATCTCCCTCCCCCTCTCTCTCTCTCTCTCTCTCCCTCTCCCGTCCCTCATGTAAAAAAGAACAGGAGTACTCGAAAGAGGAAAAGACAAGGAAAGGAAAAAAATAAGCTACACGGAGCCAGGGCAACGGCGACATATTTTTGCTTTTTACCGCGTTGCTTCAACCTCTCCGTGTGCGAGATAAGAGTAAAAAGAGAAGAGGATGGTAACGGGTGACGAGGATAGCGCTCTCGAGGACGAAGCGATTTGAAAGCGTCCTTACCCTAGAACACTGAACGTGTGTACCAACCTCCTACCGTACCAATATCGTGCGAACCTTCGTCCAAGTGCCCACGCTCTATGGAGGGTCAATAGTGCGAGCGAACTTCAACCCGCCGCGATGCACTCGTTTCTACTTCCGTGATACGATCGTTCACTTTTTTCCTACTATTACTACTACTGGTATTACTACTTACGATTATTCGCTATTCTGGCAATAAGGTAATTCTCGTAAGTACGGGCAGCATTAGAAGTAGGTACTTAGCATTCGATTAAACAATTTTTGTATTAGAACAATTTTGTAATTTCATAACAATGAAGTTGTAACTAATTGAGGGGTTCGGAATTGTAATGGTGTAAGTAAAAAAACGTAGTTTTGAGCTAAAATAATATTAAAATAGTAAATTAAATATATGGATACAAATAATCGATAATAAACCAACATAGATAACAATACTAAACATTACAACAATTATTTTAATAATTTGTTATTAATGCAAAAACTTTATTTTCTTTTTTTGTTAATAGTAGGTAAGTCCTAGTAATTTTCAGAGCATAATCCTAGTGGCTGAAATTTGAGTTTAATGATCAGTTATCTGTACATTTGGCATTTTAGAAAATTTTCACTCACACCACTTTAGTTCCGAATTCCTCGCTTATCGGTTAATCGGGTGCAAAACGAAACTGAATCATTCTATTCTCTGCAACCGCATGTGCGGCTAAAGCTCGACACAAGTGACGCGATCTATACTCTTCTTATCAAATCATCATTATCGTTTCGACATTAAATTCATTTCTGAACGTCGATCCATGCTACCTCGCCATTAATTAATATCCAATGAAATGAATAATTAACTATGCTAAATTTTTCCACTCCATTAATATCGAAAATAATTATTACGCGTTCGTTAGAAAATAACGACGATGACGATTTGTTAACAAAGAGCGAGGATTCGATCGTTACTGTAAATCCATATCGATCGTTCGTAAAGTACTTACTAAAATTTTGTTCGCGCAAATTTCGATGCTATTCATTTATTCTTACATCAAGTGCAACGATCATTCGTCGAATCGCGATGCGAGTGATGCCCATCGCGTGCCATTTTCCCATTTCCTCGTATTTAACAGCTTGCACGCTTTCACATTCGATCTCGGATCTCCATCAAAATTCTTCCTCTTTCTCGACCTAAAATTCTCGTGGAAACTAATGACGAAGACGGATTAGAGTACGTAGGCGAACGCTATGTCGGGAATCGAAATTAAGATCGCTAGATAATATAACAAAAAAGAAGTAAAAAAAAACATTATTATGAAAAAAAACATATTATGAAACCGGTACGTTAATTTTATACTCAAAATCTTTCGAGAGAAACGTAGGACTTTGACGAAACATCGAATCGTATTGATCGAAACTAAATTTCCATCGCATTGTTATCGTATCGAACTTCCTTTATTATTACATACTTTTTCTCTCGTTTTATCGGACAGATATCCAAGAACGATACAATAACGGTACAATAACGGTACAATAACGATACATTAACGATAAAATATAGATGTACTATACATTACATACGTCAACAAAAGCAGTCAATTTCAAAAAATTTTAACTTATTTCCGCTGCCACGCGTACCTCTTTCTCCCCCTCACCCTCTTTTCTTACTTCCTTCAAAAGCGGGAGAAGCGATAAAAGTTCCAATGCTTGTATCACTTACTCGCCACGTTTTTACGCCATTGTAAGTTTTTTTTAAAGTATTTCAAACGAGTAGTACCTATACCGTTAATAACTATTAAAACGACACCTCATTAATGTCCAAACTTTGTCCGATCAAATCCCGTATTATTTATAGTATACTTAACAACGAATAAGGTTTCGCGAAACAAACGTGCTCGTTAATAAAATTCGTATACAAAATAAAAAGAACGCGAATCAATACGAAATGCGCCGGTCGGTGATTAAATTAAACGCTACGAAAAATATTATTTAAGCCGGCAGATTAACGTAAATTGTTCGCTGCGATGAAACGACATTTTTGGGATAACAACGTGCTCGCTGCTCTTGCAAACGAGAAATATTTGTTTTGCTAGGTTAGATGTAAAAGAGCATCTAGAATATATGGTGTTACATTCGGTGTAACAACAGTCGGATACAACTCCGAGCAAAAACACGGAATCGTTTATTATTTCCGTAGAACAAAATAATTGTTATATATATATATATAT
>JAIFRP010000045.1:3289939-3299940 GCA_032403825.1 Odynerus spinipes | reverse complement strand
CTCTCTCTCTCTCTCTACCTCCCTGGTTCTTACCCTTTTCCGTCGGCTACCACCACGCAACGCTCCAATTGGCCGGTTCTTCTCTCTTTTGTCGGTTAAAGCCGGCGGCGCGCCACAAAAAGTGACAGTAGTATAATCAGGCTGGTTTCTCTCTCTCAACGGGCGCGCGCTTTCGTTCCCTGCAGGCTATCGCCCTCCTCCTCATCCAGATTGCGACTCACCGCGTATAAACTGGCGCGAGAAATTTTCGAGAATCAAGAGAGGACCCTGCGATGAGACTTACTCTCTTAACGGTAACATCATGCGAGCTTTGTTTTTTCATTTATCTTCTCTCTCTCTCTCCCCCCTCTCTCTCTCTTCTTCTTGGTGCATTAAAACTACTACCGTACGCGCAGCACAAGACGAAACTGAAGACTCCTCTCTTTTAACACAATCGCAAACACAGAGTAGATATTATTAAAACGAAATAAAAAGTAGCCGCGATACTAGCCTCCGCGGAATTAAGAAGAAACGGAACGGATTATATAAATACAAGCGCCGTTGTCGTTGTACTTAATGTTTTGTTTTGATCAGACCCGTCTTTCGTGCTAATCGTTCGCCGACTGACCTATCGCTTCGAGCGCGCTCCTAGATCAAGTGATAATTAGGAGGAGTAGGGATGCTTCTAAATCCTTCGACCAATGGGCCGTACACGTAACAATATATTCTTCTTATTGGCTGAAAACTAAAAGAATATATAAAATTTGGTATAAAGAAAGCTGTAGTTCTATTATCCGAAAATTCTATTATCCGAACACATTTGTCTCCCTATTAGTTCCGATAATCGAGGTTCTACTGTACTTATGAAATATATGACAAATAATCACGTTTTACTCGTACAGTGTAACACCTGCGTTAGGTCTTGCAATGCTTTCTTCAAAGACAGGGAGATCTCACGCCCATGTTAACGCGTCGCAAAAAAAAGAGCGTAAAGTTAAAAACAACGAAATCATCGCGCAAAAATAGAGCTTTCTTCTTATAAAAAGCGAGCGTAGTGTCCCCTTACTCCTATGCTGCCCCCGTAAGCATTCTTCTGCTGCACGTAGGTACGCTATATATTATCGACGATCATCGGAATAAGAAGATTATCCCGACTAATGAATGCAGATAAATGGACATCCATAATTAAGTGATCGAATTTGCACGATGGCCGTTGTTTACATCATCCGAATGGTCGGATGCGTCTAACGCTGGCGTTCGAATTTCTCGTAGATCGCACGGCACATCCATACAATACGGTGACCGATGATAACTGCAGGCACGAAGTCCACGAATTCTCGCGCGAATCAAAGTCGTAATTACGTTTGCTGATCGAGAATATACGCGCGGCGCGAGTGCCTCCTAGCTCGAATGCGCCGAATTGTTTGCTCTTGCGAAGCGTGCCTGTACCGTCTCTGTTTGCTTTAAGATTACAACAATGCCGCCTGAATGGTCGACCTCGTGACCTCCTTCGATACCCAAATAGGCGATAATTGGATACCTCGCGCAAGGCCAGAAAGAGAATGACGGGGAGAACGTAGATAAATGCGGCTAATAAAAGAGATGCTTGCTTGATTCATGAGCGATCTCTGTGATACACCAGCGTAATGATCAAGATTATATCGATAGCTTCGGCTCTTCTATTTATATTCTTTGTTTTGGATTGTCTGGAAAGATCGTAACGTCTTTTTATATATCGAGACACGTATCAAAACATATCAGTACAGAAATACAGATACTAAAGATGGATTAGCTTCTTGTATGTATCTAAATGTGATACTTGACTTGAGCTTTTTTTAATAAATCGATCTTCTTTAAATAAAATAATTTTTATCTTTGAATTTTTCTTTAAAATCGACACGAATTTTCCAGCCAACCAATATATTTCTGCCCCCCACCCCCACCCCCCATCAAGACCAAGGTATTTGAGCTCTACGCTACTATGAGAGAAAATTTCAAATAACAATGTAAATCGACGTAATAAACAGATAAGATTTCATTAATCGATAAAGAAACGATTCAACGAAATTGTTCGGATGATCCGCGTTTCGTGCAACGCCTTTGGCTGGACTATGCGAGAGAGAGAGAAAGAGAGAGAGAGAGAGAGAGAGAGAGAGAGAAGTAAATCTTTTGCCATATATGTGTCACGTACTAATAAGTCAGTAGGATTAAACGAAATCATATAATGGGTTTATACGAGAAAAGCTTCGCGTATTTTTACTCGACCGGTACTTCACTCTGTCTTTCTCGCTTCCTTTCTTCCTCTTTTCCTCTCTCTATCTAATACACACACATACGTATATGTATATACACGCACATACGTACACGGAGCAACGTAGAAGGACGTGCAAGCTCGTTCCCTCCCATCGTTGCAAAGAGAAAATGAATTTCCTCACTTTCGTTGCGGACGAATCAGAAAATATGCCCGGTGCTTATACTGACGTATGGCGCATAAAAAAAGAGAAAAAAGAAGAAGGAGAGAGAGAGAGAGGGGGGCAAGTGGAGAGGGTTACGCTCGACTCTCGCTCAATTTATCGCGGCTTTTTCCCGCCGGCGAATACAGAGACGATTAATTAGCAGCTCCGCTCGAAATCATCAGCGCGAGCTCTCCAGCTACGCGCACGAGTCACCGTACGAGCTCGAGCTGTTCGGTCGATATCATTCGTGTTCCGGGGGTTGTTCCGGCAAGACCGTGGAGGATACAGTGCTTTCATTTGTTCTCGTCAAGAACACCTCCTCGAGAACGAGATTGGAAGATAGAGAGAGAGAGAGAGAGAGAAGGAGAGCGAGGAAAAACGAAAGATTCGATTTTATGTACTCATAACTCAAAAACTTGACCCGCGAAATAAGGAAAAGTTTAAGAAAATTTCGACGTCGTTATCTCTCGTTAAATACAAGTCCTAACCCTATAACGCAGTTAGTTTTTTTAATAGTAGGGTTAAGTTCCGATAGCTAACAGAATTGTAATACTTTACAATACCTACAAGTAGTAATTCGCTGAAGATACTATAGGTATACTAATTTTAAAGAATATACGTTAATTTTTGCCCCAAAAGTTTTTCTTTTCATCTACTTTTGCTCGACAGATTTTTATAAATTTCATAAAACGCAACGAAGCATTCGTGAAATTCCTCTCTCGAATATTCTGTGAATATCTTGTTCTTATTCAAAAAATAGGACTTCAATTGCTCAACTACGTTTATACCGTCCTCTATGCTTTTTAAAGTCAAGTTCAAAAATTCAAAATTTTCATTAGCGCTATCCTCCGTTCATTGAATCGATTTACAATTGGTTTAGCTCAAATTTTACTCTCTGTTCGTGTTATAAGCCTCAATCCAACCGTGTTATACGAGGGTTGACTATGTTCAACGAACGACTATAACCTTCGTTAGTCCACGTGTCTCGTCGTTATTAAACATCGTAAAGTCCGCTCGCAAAGTAGACGCGATCGCTGTTCCATAATTCACCGTGCCGTCGCGAGGTCTTCGCGACGAACTCACGATTTCTACCTTGTTTTATACAAAATGTAGGTCTTCGCAGTTGAAAATAAGACGGGCAAACGATATCTTTAGAGAAGTATGTACCTTCTCTCTTTCGGCTAGAGAATCAGGTCAGAAGTTCTTCTTCGGACTGAAGAACTTTCAATGAGCTGCCCTTTTCAAAAGAGAAGGGCAGCTTAATCCGTTCCCCGACGTTATTATTACATTATCTTAATCACGAGTCAATGTCGTCGGACTAAAAAAGCTTTATCTTTGCTTCGTCAACTCGAAAGTCTACTCGCCACTTTTCTTTACTCAACAAGATTCGTACCTATGTATACCTACAGGTACAAATATATCGTTCGAAATATTTTAAAATTCTTAAGAAACATCTATCGCTTGTAAAATGTAAATAGTTCTGATTGATGAATAAATAAACTATTTTCTTTTAATCTATTCACTCGGCTTATAAAGTTTATACCTGTAATATATAAAAACGTTGTATAAATATAGGTTCACGATGTAGTTACATCGTCTTTAATAAAATCAATCTTATTTTTTTGTCAGACAAATTACCATACGTACGAAAAAAGAAATCGTGCGGAAAGAAGAAAGAAAATATAAAAGAGAAAAAGCGAGAAAGATAAAGAGGGGGTGGGGGGAGGAAGTGTGGCGAGCTTCTTAATAGCAAAAGTAAAGAGAACGGTGGATTTAAGGGAGTGAACGTGCAGCGTTACGTAACGCTTCTCGACGGCGTATTATCTGACGTCGTTTCAACTCTGATTTGCTCGAGTCTGAAGGAGACCGGGTTGTGAGTGCTCTCATTCGTTCCTGCCAAGAACACCGACGAAGAACGTGATTGCAACGCGAAGTAGCTGATCGTCGGTCAATTAGTGTCTCCCGGCCAAGAAAACTATTTTGGAAAACAGCTTCCCGCTGATTGCAAGACGCCGTAGAAGCACCGCGGCTTTCGGATCCACGAATAAACTTTCGGAGCGTGTACGAAAAAGGCGGAAAACGTGAAACGCTGCTCAATCCATTTTTCCTAGCATAAGAATATCTTAAACGGATGAATAAAAGTATGTATTCGTGGATAAAGGTGTGGCGAGAAATATGCATTTCCGAAAATCCTTACGATACTCGATATTGTGAAAAATATATATAATAAATGTGAAAAATACTAAATATAGTATAAACAAAAATATATAACAAATGTAAAAATGAAAAATATATATAATATATATGAAATACATATACAAATAAATTTCATAAATATACAATGAATATGTATATATATATATAAAATATAAATAAAAATATATCATGAAAAATACGAGCAAGAAATCTCTTTTCATTATCATTTCTTCATAACAGGATATGTTCCCCAAGTACTATACTTACACCAGTACATTATTCGATCTAATATAAGCCCAACATCTATAATTTCTTCGAAAACCTCGATTACCGGTTTTCCACTGGACCGATAGTAAAATACACGATAATATCACCGTTAGGACATCGGCTTCGAACCGTATCCATGGAATAATGTCCGAACAACATGCAAACGGGATCTCGAACAAGAACCAGCTTCGAGAACGCTCGCCTTTTCGAAGTTCGGACAGGATGATCACGAGGGTAAGAACGCTAGAGTTTCGCGAGAAGAGGAGAGAGAAAGAGAGATAGAGAGAGAGAGAGAGAGAGAGAGAGAAAAGCGTCTCGAACCTCAGATTATATGGACCACTAATAGTTCGGAACTATCGCGGCACGTTGCTCTCTCCTTGGTGCAATCCGTCGTGCAAGAAGATCAGCGTCGCGCTCGGAGGCACGCTTACGCCACAAATTTTTTCCTACCTCTTGATGAATCTCGTGATAGGTGGAATCACCATGAGTAGTAGTAGGTAGATACGCGGAGGGTACTCTTATGACTAACGTTCTAACGTTCTAACGTACGTTATCGTTCTTAAGTATGTGATCGTACGGGAGCGTGTACGCGGCGACATCTTTCTAAGCGGATTTCCAACTCCCTGTTCACCCCTTCTCCTCCCTCTCTCTCTTTGAACGCCAGAAGCAACGTAGAAAAACGATTGTTCGCAAGCTCTTAAAGTTCTGCGTGCTTTTTATCATTCCCCAAGTCTGCTCCGGGCCAGAAGCTCTCGCTCGCTCGCTCTATCCTTCTTTCTCTCTATTTCTATCTATCTCGATCTCTCTTTCTCGGCGTAGAAGCTCTCCCTAGAAAAGACACAGAGTCCGAGGAAAGGGTAACGAAGAAGGGCAACGAGGAGAAACGAGAGGATAGAACGAAGAACGGCTGGCTGGCTGGCTGGCTGGCTGGCAAGGTATCATTTGTCAAATGCAACTCGTTTGCCACTGGTTCCCGCTAGTCGAGTATCTCCCGAGGCCTTTCCTTAGACCTGCTTCTCCTCTCTTCGTCATTTTCTACGCTGTAATGATTCCGACCTTTTCGAATTCGCGAGAAGTCCATTCTCGACTCGCTCGCCTTCTTCTTTGAACTCTTTCGTCGACGCGACACACAACCGGAGCTGGACCGAAAGCGATAAGGATCGCTGAGCGAGTTGACGTTTCTTCCTCTTCTTCTTTTTCTTCTTCTTCTTCTTCTTCTTCTTGCTTAACGGCGTGCCTCGTCAAAGCAAAGCTGGGAGGCTGGGAAGAACAATAACGCCCACCGCCTATCGAAATGATGATGTAGGTATAGCATTTTTTTCGTCGTGAAATGATGATGAAAAAGAGGAGGGGTAGAGAGAGAGAGAGAGAGAGAGAGAGAGAGATATCATAAATATCAAGAATCCTCGCCAGTGGCACTGATTAAATCATTTCTATGTAACTGCGATATGCGACGGGTAAGCTTTTGATAAAATCGATATTTTTAATGAAGAGATGCTACCGACGTAGAAGAACATAAGCCGGAGAGAGTAGTCGCTTCAAATCGGTATCTCATTAATGTTCTACTAGCTATATACCAATGATTTGAAACTCTCGACTGAAAATCACCAGTTTCTAGAGTTCACGAACTCCAGACGGATCTTGATCATTTTGCTGAATGGTGTAACGTTAATAAGCTTATGTTGTATCGTACGTGATATACAGGAGTGCACCGCGAAGCATATGCAAACTCGATAAAACGGATGGACGCGATTCGTTAGGCAGGGAGGCCCATTTTCGAGTTAACGCGACAAAAAGAGGCGTACCTAACAATGGAGCGACGAGAAGGCAAAAGGACGGAAGGAAGACCGATAAAATAGATTCAGGGAACGTCGTGCCCAAAGGATATCGATATAAATAAAATGATAAGAGTGTGACATTCTAAATGGCCGCAGGCTGCCGGCGGAAATGGCGATGGAAGGTACACAGATATACAACAGAACGAAAAGCGTTTACCAAAGGAGAACGGGGAAATAAAGGACGGATCGATGCGACGGCCCGCTCCGTGCTTTTCTTTAATCGCAGGCGGCATCAGATTCGCGAAGTTTGTTATACGTACCGGTAATAGAAGTAAAATGTAGACTCGTACGATATGGGACAATCCAATTTCCCATCTCTCTCTCCCTCAGCCCACTCTCTCTCCCTCAGCCACCTCTCTTTCTCTCTCTTTCTCCTTCTCTCTCTCTCGCTCACTTTTCCTTTGCCGTCATTGAAAACGATTTTTATCGGCCATCCGAACGTAGAATGATACCTCTTCCGCCGAACTTCCTGCATAGCCTGCATAACTCCTCCCATTTTCTCTTTCTCTCTTTCTCCTTCTCATCTCACCTCCTTCCTTACTCTCCCTGTCTCTCTTTCTCTTTCGTTCCTCATAGCAAGCGTATTTCCTGTTCCACGTCATAACTTTTACCGGGTCGTTTGGTCAGTAACGTGGAAAGGATTTTCAACCTTAATCGTTTCTTCGTTTGAACGAGAAATATATTATGACTTGTAGGATCCAAGGACTCGGCCCTCTCTCTCTTTTCTTCTTCTCTTTCCTATTCTTTTCTCTTGTCCGTGGAATAATAAATTAATACCTACCTACGTAAACGACCAGCAGCAGCACCGCTTCTTCTGCAAATCGTTCCGTTCGTTAGCGTTCCAAATCGCTCGGGCAGGAATTGGAAATCGAAATCGTTTTCAGGTTGGACAGATATATAAGTACTTTATAGACACTTAATGATGCTTCTCGATTCGTGTGACCCTCTTCGAGCATAATTCCTCTTCTCCTGCTTCTTCTTCTTCTTCTTCTTCTCCTCCTCCTTTGGGAGGAGGAAGGATCGAAGCGAAAGGGAGACAAGATTCTTCGAAGGGAAGAAAGCACTTCGGTACTTCGCGCCCGACGTTTTTTCTTTTCTTTATGGCCAGTGATAAAAGAGCTTCTCGCACTGGACGAAGGAAAACAAACATTTTGAAAGCTTTGCTTACGATATCGTCGTGAAGGGTGGGCTATTGTAATGGAAGTAAATATATGCAGAATGATAAAAGGAGTGCTAACGAAACCCGCTATTATTTCGCGAGAGCTGGATACGATCGAAATTTACAGGAAAAATGGAAGATCGTAAAAATTAAAGAAACATTTTTAAAGAAAAACAAGCACGGTGTGTTTCTTTAAAAAGGTCGTCACCAAAAAATTAAATATAAGACTCCTTTTTCACCGTTAACATCTCAACCGTGTAATATAGTATCCGAGAGCTGGATACGATTGAAATTTACAGGAAAAATGGAAGATCGTAAAAATTAAAGAAACATTTTTAAAGAAAAACAAGTACACTGTGTTTCTTTAAAAATTTCCTCGCCAAGAAACAATTCGAATTAAGGATAGTATTCCTTTTCCACCAGTAAAATCTCAAATCTATAGTATAGTACGCATTCGAATTGCTAGTCCACGATAATGAACGTACTCATGAAAATGCCTCGTTTGGGTTCTTTGTGCGCATCATTCGCTCATTGAGTTGTCATTGATATCAATGGTCCATCCAGCGCGTGATTTCCACTAAATTATTCCCGATTTATTTAACGCGTTGCTACCAAAAGAGATAGAGAGAGGCGGAGGGAGGGGGGGGAACTTTCACTTTTGATATTTGTGAATGAATCGACCGTCCTGCCAAATGGATCCCGCAAAACGCGTTTGAAGGAATCAAATGGACGATGTGAAAGCTTGGAGCAGTCGACACACCGAGAGCATATTAATGTGCGCGTATTTCCACGTGAGAGCACGCGCGTAAATGCAATACCGTTTCCCAAATTTTTTCCCTCGCCTACGGGAAGAGAGAGAAAGAGAGAGATAGAGATTTTATCAAATTCGAGGGTCCATGAATACATGCATACGTTGTAATACCTAGCATTTTTAACGTATACGAGTGCGCATTGTGTAACCCAACATTTTCTTCTTTTATTTTCATATGCCTTTAATGTATGTATGTAGGTACGTCCCCCTTGTGAGATAAAAAGTGCGTACTTTTATTCGAGTATTATCTCGAATGCAAAATTGAGTAGATATCGTCACTCTCATTTTCTATTTTGTTATTAAACCATTATGGTCTTTTCGAGCGTATCTTTCGTACGTATCTTTATTTTATTTTATTAATTAACACTTTGAGTGTTATACTAGTTAGATATGGGTGACGTAGTATGTATGTACCTGTTTACTATATATTTATAATTTACTTATTTATTTCATGAGTTACAATGTTTGTTTATATAGAAACATACGCGGGTATTGAGTAAAGTTGAGAATATAATGAAACAAAATTGTTAAGAAATATATTAGAAAGTTTCTACCCTACGATAGGATCACTGTAAACTATCGAAATGCGTTCGGCACTTAAAATATTAAGAATACAAGAAGATACATAAAATAAAAACCAACTCGTATTAGCACAGTAACATATTTCTAACGACACGAAGCAAAGTGATAAAATTTTGTAACTTTCTTAGGAATCCGATCACCATGCTATACGTCAGATTATCTGTATAAACATAGATCGCGAATGAATTCGTAAGCCCAGAGCTAAGCCTCCGATCTATCTCCTCGGAAACCATATAACACTTACTTCGGCCGAATAAAAGTACTTAAAGGCAGTTTTAAACGCAGGAACGGACAAAGCCTGGCTTGATCGGAACGTGAGATCAAAGCCTGATTTCTTTCCTCACGCGATCCGCCCAGATTGAAAAAGTTTTCTTTACTTTATTGTCGGCGAAGGAGAACAGAATCTCTCACATGCGCGCGCGCGAGCAAGCTAGGGAACGAATCATCCGTCTTCGAATTCGGAGAAGCTACGATTAACTCTCTTAACTTGATTCTCTCTCTCTCTCTCTCAGTCTCTCTTTCTCTCTCTCTCTCTTTCTCTCTCGTCGTTCCAGTTTAATATACCTCATGTTGCTATAACGACTAGATTATGCTAGCCGGAGAAAATAACGTAGGTGTGTTAACGTATTCATTCGATTTCTTAGACCGATCGTTTATTCGCGTGCACCGATTTTTCTTCCCTTCTTTAATAATAACTTCCTTGCACGCTCCTT
>JAIFRP010000045.1:3265585-3278060 GCA_032403825.1 Odynerus spinipes | reverse complement strand
TTTTTTATACAATGTATCCTAGAATAATAAATTAAGCTTTAACTAATTTAAAATCAAAGCTCAATAAATTTTTGTTCGTTAAGTAAAATCTTAATAAATTTATCTACGAAAGATAATTCTACATATAACAATAATTCTTTTCTGTTCCTTTGTACCATCTACGCTGATATAACAATAATTTGGAGATAATCCGCGTTATTATAAGCCTTCGAAACCCGATCGTTGCCACTTTAAAATGCGTTAACGCGTCTGGCAAGATCATGATTCGCTGGCAGAGGAAGTATCGCCGCAGAGAGAGAATTGGTAAACTTGATCGTCTCGCAAATAATGCTGTTATCTCCATATTTGAACTTTGCGGTATAATACCGTTCCCTGCTAGCGTCAAATCCAATTCGAAAGCGTGACTATGTCGTTCCACGTTGATCGTGGTACGATATTAATGCGGAATCGAATGCTTCGATATCAACCTATTCCGATAACGTCCACGAGCATACGTAGCACTCTGACCGGAAGGATAATTGAATATGAATTCATTTTACAAGTGGATGTCACGATACGATTGAATCCTTTTTCTAACTTCGACTATTACTTTGAGAACGTTAGCAGGAACTAATGCAACTTTAAGAATTTTGCGAATTAAAACGAGTGAATAGGTATAATTTGTATACTTTGTATAATAAATACATATCATGGGCTTACTGCAAAAACCGTAGAAGTCCTAAAAACCCTAGAAATTCCCAAAACTTGTTATGAAGATATTTGATTGTAAAATTTTCTAGTGTAACGAAGTCAGTATGTTATTATAAAAATATGTACATAATATGAAAAAATTAATTATACTTCTGTTTCTAAGCATATTTGCACCATATTTGAATTTATTTAATATAAGATAAATTAGTTTAAAACAAGATATATAAAACATACAATATATAAATTACCAACATGGACTTAACAGCTTTTTGCAGTAAGCCCACGATATACAAGTTTACTGACACATATATGTATATACATACAATGACGAAACATTAAAATATTTAGCAGAAAACGTTAAAATAGAAAAGATAGCAAACTTGTCCAGTTTTTTAATTAATTTAGATCCTTACAACGAATCATCGATGATTCTTTTAATACTACTTCACTCCTTCAACGAATTATAATCACTCGTCCCGTTTGATAAGCGGCTGAAAATACGGAAATCGCTTGAGAATGGCGGGACTTTACACGGAAAGCTAATTAAATCCTCCTACTTGCCACGGAATTTGGCCAAACAAGGTAACAAAGTAGCTAATATCCAGATGCGTTCTACTCGCGAATAGGCATTAACTCATTCCACGCGCGTTTTAGTAGCTTCCACGAAGCGCGTTAATTTTGAAAGCTCGCGCGATCCTTACCGCGAGCGGGTTTTAATAGGGAATAAATTAAGTACTCTTCGAAGGATTCCACAAATCGTTCGTTTCTACGTGAATGATATAACCTTCGACCGGATTATAATTTTCGAAGCTAATTTCCGTGCAAACTCGGGTAAAATAACGCGTGGTAATATTCCGTGTTAATTTACGTTATCGAACGATAAACGAGACTTCTCGGCGTATATCAGAAATCGTTCAAACGATTTACCGTAAATTATAAACACTCCTTTACGTATACGTTCCAAAAGCTCGCGTATGGATACGTGTGTGTGCATATACGTATGGGTACTTCATGTAAACAAAAAGAAAAGCCAAAATCAGCGTCGATTCGCGCATATCGTCGATGGTTCGTGAGAGGAAGAGAGAGGGAGGAAGTGAAAAAATTCATCGGATCGTCGAGAACGGCGCGTACGATAAACCTTCGATAAATCGTAACACCGACACAGGGAAGAAGAAAAAAAAGTTTTATTATTTCGTCGTGCCACGATAAGCCGCTTGAGATTTAATGGGATGCCTTTTGACCTGTTTATATTATACGGAAATATTCAAAATGTGTCCTTGTCGAAAAATTTCTTTGAATTTTTCAATATACAACGCGTGTATAATACACATCTATAGTAGATACATACATACAATATTTATAAATCACGTGAAATGTAAATACCTACGTATATTTGATGAATATGTCACGAACGTAAACTAGACACGTTATTTATTACTATTACACGTTCTTATCCATGCAGAGATATATTTACATATAAAATGTATATACAGATATCTATGCACGTATTTCGATATCATTACCTTTGGTGACTACATCTATACCGTAAGAATACATTCATGTACACCGGTGATACCAACGAGACAGTTATATCTATAAATATATATTCGCTAATGATACAAATGGGGTAAAAAGGGTATATAGTACCGCAGGGTATCGTAACGTTCTTAGCGAGCGCAAATGGAATTATATCGGATATGATAAGCGACGAGAATCCACAACGTTTTGATACACGTGCCTATACTTCACGTAGAATTTAGTATCTCATATTTATGCCACGGCCACATTTTCCCAAGTGTTCTCTTCCGTTCCACGGAAAGGAACGGATGTGATGTATGCCTTCATGAATTATGTCGATGCAGTATAACGCACCCTCCTTATCCCGAATTTTCGTGGAAAAGATTTATTTAATTACGAGATGTTTATATCGATGGCACGGTTCGCATAGTTTTCACGAATTTAACACGATTGTTACAAAGCTATCGAAAAATGAAGAAAATCGATCGAAGTTCGAGCAAAACGACCGATCGCCTCGTTGAAACGTACTGAAATATCGGAGACAAAGATGAATTGGAAATAATAACGTAAGGCTTACTTCTCGCAGCGATCGTAGAGCAGATCGAATCGCAGACGGTCTCCACGTTCTCTGGGGTTCATGCATTTAGTAAAGTTACTCGTATTGCGATTTTGATATCCATACGCAAATGTCGAAGTTTGCTCTCCGTAGTTCACGATGAGACACTACTAGCTGTCGGAATAATTCCGAACTCGGTTTCAACAGCCGACGGAAGTCATTATTTCGCGACACGTGCGTAACGTTATCTTATTGCACGTAATGGTTAAGTTAAGAATAATCCTCTCTCGTATGAAATCGTAATAAAACTATTTCGAGATCAAGAAAAGAGAGAGAGAGAGAGGGAGAGAGAGTAATTGTTCGCAATAATTGTTTAAAGTGATATATTTGTAACGAGAAAATTTAATCGGAGACTGAACTAAACTGTAGCTACTTCTGCTACAGCTAACGTGCTTCACTAACGTGTTAAAAGAATAAATCATTATTTATATACGTATGTATGCGTGTATGCGTACAAATATTAATTTATCTTTTCAAAAAGGAACAAATTCTGACATACGTAGAAAGCAGTGAGAATCCTTAAGAATTTTGACTCGAAGGCTGTACGACATTTAGAATGAAAACGCGTACTCGTTTCATTAGATTCGCATACCTACAGGCATCCAACGTACACGTGTAGATGATACGTGGGTATGCATATCTGTACACTCACAATGGATAACGCGAAGTAGGTGGAACACGTCAAAGTTTTTTTTTGCCGCTGGTGAAAAGAATTCTTTGTTACGACGAAGAACGCCCGAAAACTCGTCCCAAATTTAACACCATGACGAAGAAACAAACCCGCGCTACGCTTGACTTGCATTTTAACTAAGGATGACCTTTGACCGATCGTAATTTCTACGTATTCTTTCGACGCTAATTACGACTCGCAAAATTTTACCTTGGAAATCGTTAAAAAGAATCCAGTATAAAGAACGCGCTTTAAACCTATTAGATAAGCATCTTTGTTGTAAACAAAAATTCATGCTTCTTGAAAAATATTACAAGGAATAATTAATAATTGATGGGTGATATAAGCCGTTTTATAATAAAAGTAGGGCAAGTCCATTTTAGAAAAAGAATTAACGTCAGAGTATTTTGGCTTTTATTATGCTCAAAATAAAATAAAGATTATGAAATCATTTTTTTCAGAAATGGACTTGCCCCACGTTCTCTTATAAAAGTTTTTACTTTTGAGAAGCTTCAAAAAAAATGTCGGCATAGTAGTATACCTGTAAATAGGAAGAACATTTATTATTTCTACGCGAAGAAAAGAAATCCACACGACTGCAACGATGTTGCTACATAGAAGATGAGTCGTGACTACGTCACGAATGGTGGACGATCATTGCACAGAAGATGTCATATCCCGTTTGAGCCATCGGCGTCCATATCTGAGCGCTTAACTTCGACGATGATAATTATTACCGACTCATCGTGTCATAATGGTACCTCAGTGCTCCGTGGTACCGTTAATTCCCCCTGCCTTATCTATCTCAAACGTACGATATGAGAGAGGGGGGAGGGGGAAACCAATACTACTATCAAAATCATTTTATCCATCCTCCTGTAATTTGCAACTGGCCGTATCCTACCCAGCTTGTGATGGAATTATCATCAAGCAGGCACAAACTGCATTACAAAGCAGCACGCAACCGTGTGTAAATGTAAACGTCTTCGATGCCATGGAAAATTACGTTCGGCTGTTACGTAGGTATCTACCTATACCTATACATATATATATCGTTATTATATGACGAACAGCGTAGACGAACTTCCCGTCCCGTTGAAAATTCCACTTACTCGTCCGTGAGGAAAAAAATCAATATCGATCTTCGAACGAAACGATCCACGGAAGTTACTTCTCGCAAAATTCGCGATTTCTCGCGCGCACTCTCGAGGAAGGAAAGAGGGTGGCAAAAGTTTGCATAATGCGTTCGTGATCGGCGTCCAACGATATCGAAGTCACGCTCGTAGCCAACGACGTGAAAAACGTGGAATGTAGGGTAACTTCGAGTACCGCCGTACGATCGCACATATTGAAATTTTAATGCTCTCGCGAGACGCTCGAAAGCGTTATTAACGCAAGTACATACGTACCGGTGTATGTATACATAGAGACGCGCATGCGTGCTTTACGTACGTACGGTTATCATTACGACAGCGACACCGACCGACGAGTCTTGTAAATATTTCGGAAGGTTCGATCGATTATCGTTATTTTCGTCTATGTTTACGATGTAATCGTAAAAGAAAGAAAAGGAAACTCTGTTTTGTAAATGTTAGCACCGACATAAAGTTCGATAGATGAAAATAGTATGTAGGTGACTTGCATAGGTATAACATAGTGTTTTTACAACATTGCTTTTGCTCTAACACGGTTTTCTGTTTCCTGAATACAAATTCTTTCATTGAAAGAAACGTAAAATTCAAGAGGGAACTTCACGAGTGTCCTACTTCGTACCAAGAAATTTGTAAAGATTCTTCAAGAAAAGGTAAAGAAACGAAGAGATTTTTTGGGGGGACAGAGTGTAGAAATGAAGAAGCTACAGAAGAGAGCTCGGTAGATGATATCTTGCAACAAAGAAAATGGACTCGTTTAATGATGCTCAGCAGTGGTGAAAGAGAACAAGGTTTATAAATTTTGTTATAAATTACTGATACAAAATATTATAATATAGTTTTAATTAATTTTTAGAATCTGGCCCTTATTTGTGTACCAACTAGTTCTCTGTTTCACATAAGATAACAATTTTTAAGAACCTAATTATCGTGCTATACACATATTACTTGTAAAAAACAACATGTAAATAATGTTAACAAACTAAGGTGAAGAAAACAGATATAAAGTAACAATAAAAGAGATTAAAACTAAAACATTAACGCGAGGTAAGATAAGATTGCAGAAGAAAGTATACTTAATTGGAGTTGCGAGAAAAAGATAAAAGATGCTAATAAGTAAAAAAATTACATCGAGCGAAAAGGTTAGCAGTTGTTCGTGGTACTACATAAAGCGATGTTTAGCTTCTTCTTCTTCTTCTTCTTCTTCTTCTTCTCGAAAAGCTCGAGAGAGGCTGTGTGGACGCGATAAAGCTACGGAATAGCGACGTTCGAAGGGAAATCCTTGCGGCCGGCGCGAAGCGCAATTTGCCGCGTCACACTTGCATCTCCAACTGCAATTCCCTCCAGCTCGGGCTAAGCATCCCCGAGATACCTCTTTTCTCTTTTCTTATCTCTCTGTCTCTCTCTCTCTCTCTCTCTCTCTCTCTCTCTCTTTATCTCTTGCTTCTCTCATCCTTCTTTCTCCTTCGCCCTCCCTTTTCTCTCTGCTTCTCGCCGTTCGATCCCGAATTTGTTTTCTTCCTTGAGCTTCCATCTCGTCTCGAGATACTTCCTTTCCATTCGTCACCGAGCGGAAACTTTCGGTCCATCCGGGCCGTGAATTAAAGTTTCGGTGTTACCGAGCTCCCCCCTCTCCTCCTACCTTCTCTACTTTTCTCTCTTATCCTTTCCCTTACCCTCTCGTCGCCCTCTCTCACATCCACCATCACATTCGCCAGTGCCACGATAGAACTTCCGATCAAGTTAAATTAACAATCGAGTTTCAATTAGTGTCATAAATCCGACTTTTTTCAACTTCCACTTTTCCTCTCCTCCTTCCCCCTCTTCTTCTTCTTCTTCTTCTTCTTCTTTATCGATTCCAAGCGAAACACATAACGGAGAAGGAAGAGAACGAACGATTGCGAAGAGAGTTTTAGAAAAGAGAAGAAAGCAAAAGATAACGCTATAATAAATTATCTAAATACCGAAAAGGAAAAAGGATAGTACTGCTGGCTGAGCAAGAACGAGCATGATAATTCGTTGGGATAATGTTTGACCACGAAACTAGAGCCCGGCTCGCGAAAAGTTGACGCGATACGAACTAGAATTTAGGTGTTACGTACTCTGGCAAAGATAACCCTCCGCGGTACGGAGGTAGAGTTGGAGAATGGAGGTCACACGGGCGAAACTTTAAAGAATCTCCCGGCCGTGCTAAATGGAAACGAATGGTGACTCGGAAACTTCTGCATTAAACTCATTACGAGACGGACTACTCGGATAGCGCGCATGCTATAGTCTTACGATAAACTTTCGACAATTACAATAAGGCATTCCGTTCGATAATCATCTCTCTTTTCTTTCTCCGTCTTCCTTGTTACTTTCGATTATTTTTTTTTAATTCTAGCAATCGATGATAAACAATATATTGTTACAGTGTTTCAACATGAAAAATACAAAAATTAATCCATACATAAAATTACAATTACATTAATTCATAATTATAACAATTATAATTGTGATTGTAATTGTCTACGTGAGTTGTTATTTTGTTTGTAGGATTGTAATTGTAATTGTATTTATCCATATGGTTTGTTATTTTTGGTACAATTGTAATTGCTGCAATTACAATTAGAACTGAAATTTTAAAAAAGGTGAACGATTGTTTCGCTCTCGCAAATACGGTTGTTTTCGCGAGACCGTTACGAACCCTACTTGTTTTCGAACGTCGAAAGATTCTCGCGTAAGAACTTTTTGATATAACCACTTCTCGAAGATAATTTACCGTAACGCTCTCGCGTATCTCTCTTTCAACGGCTCGTTGGTGAGCGTCGTTTAGATACTCGGAACGACCAACTTCGAACTTATAAAGTTCACACGAGAAAAGAAAATCCAAAGCTCGACGATCGCGGAATCGTGCCGACGTTATCGTCACGTTACGAAGTGGAAAAATCTGCTTTCGCGTGTCCAGGACAAACAAAAAGGTGAAGGAGGGGGAAGAATCAATCGCCGAGATGAAAAATAAAATAGACGGGTGGATGGGAGAGGGACGGTCGAAAAAGGAAATTGAAAAGTGGAAATCACTTTTAATAAATCAAAATAATAGGTCGTAACATAAATAAGTTCGATTCTATCCAATAATTTTATTATTTATTAACAAATTAAAGAATTAAGTTCACAAATTAAAGAATTTAAAGACTTACATTCAATCAGTTATATAATCTCCATTATTATTTATGACAGTTTCCGGTTTTTCAAATAATTTCTTCACACCATCCAAATAAAATGTTTAGAATTAGAATATATACACTTTTGCAACCGACTTTATTTATGTTACAACCTAATATATACGGTAGACGTGAGAAAGATAGAGGTCGAAGCTTTTCGAGCTTTTCGAACGAGTTTTGCTTTCAAGATTTCCCTACGTGCCAATGTACTCGAATCGAATCGAATAGAGACGTTTGGCGAGGTGGTATCAGCAGTAAAGTGTACGCTAGCGTGGTAGCCTCAGCGAAAGACTAATGACTTTGGTGAGTGTGGCGTGTCATAAATTACATGTTTCTCTTTTTCCTCCTACCTCCTCCGCAACCCGATCACGAGTTTACCGACTTTCGTTCGTGAATTTTATGCGAGCTTTGAAAAATGCGCCCGAATCAATTTACGGCTCCTTCGGTTTCCGGAGTTACCACGATGATATTAATCAATCCCTGCGCGCGTACGAAAAAAAAGAGAAGGAAAAAATTTCTTGCGGGTAGGGGATCAAAGGTGGATAAGCGTTAATGCTTCCTCCTCTCTCTCCTCTCTCTCTCTCCTCTCTCTCTCCTCTCTCTCTCCTCTCTCTCTCTCTCTCTCTCTCTCTCTCTCTCCTCGTAAAAGCTTCTCGAACGTAGTATAATATAATCCGTATTATGTTCGCGTTTTATTTCTATACAGTGTATACCTACGAGAAAATGAATGCGTCTAGTCGACTGCGTTGAACCTGTGCCGATACCTACGCGGGATAAAACACAAAAGGAAAGAGACTCAAAAAGGCTTTTCGAACTACTCCCGAAACAAGGGGAGCGCGAAAACGAGAATAATCGAGTAATCAAGATCGATCGATAATGGGTAAACTCATTTCGCGAGGAAAAAACTGTGTCGTGGAAAAGAAACGCGAGGAGTGCTCGTACAATAGAAAGTCTGTACGCATAATTATTTAACACTGACGATGCCATTACCGCCATGTCACCAAGCTATGGGTGACGTATGAGTTGTTTATTCAATACTGTTTACTTATAATTGATTTATTTATTTAACGGGTTACAGTATTCTTTTGATATCCAAATATATGCAGGTCGATATTCAGTGAAGTTGGGAAAATGATAAAACAAAATTATTAAACATTATATTAGAAGGTTTATTAACTTGTAAGTTTCTTTAGGAACACTGTCAACTATCGAAATGCGTTTCGCGCTCAAAGTGTTAATTGTCGTCGAGATTTAATAACAACGATAGCATTGTCGCGACATACATTTCTTAACGACGAGCTATCTCGTAATTAAATTGTAATCTATCGTGGAAGATACACAATGGATGTGCGATTATGTAAAGCGCAACGGACAATAGTTATCCGGTGATAACGTAACGGTAATTATATCATGTCGCAAATATTTCGAGCCGTCATCGACGGTTCCTCGAATCAAAAATCATTTATTTACACGCATAGCAAAGTGGTTATTCATCACGGGATATCGTATGTAAGTATCTACGCCAAGCTTTCGTATATTTGCACACTATACGTGTGATACATACGTGTTCACGTGTGCTTTGCTTTATTAGTATCGATCGTAAAATCAATAAGCGAACAATTACACGGCAGCTCCCGTGCACAACTTTGGAAAAGCACGTGGAAAAAAGCGTTCCAAACAAATTGCTAAATGCGCGTGCACGTACTCTTGTTCGAGCTCCTCGCGCGCTTAATCGATCCGAGTGTTTAACCGACGAATGCAAGTGTGCCTGCGTAGAAAAATTCTTTCGAACGAGCCGGCAACGATAAAACCGTTCTACAGCGACTAGCAATTCCGATAGTAATTAAAATAATGGAGCACGACTAAAGTTTACTCCGTCGGCAGGATATTTCTATCTTTTGAGATTTATTTTAATAAAACACGAAGAAACGTTGATGCCACGGTTACTTTGATAATTATTGTTCACTCTCGATAAGTATGCTTTATTTGTGAAACGAAACGAACTTACAATATATTCCTACGAACATTATGGTTCCATTCTCTGGCTAACGGCAGACGGCTGATCTTCGTTGTGCTTTAACGAGTCGGTATTACAAATGGAGTCTTTGAAAACGTTAATTAGTTTCATATCCAAGGACCGTGAGTACACCGCCGGTAACAGAAATCGAATTAGCAGATTGAATATTACTCGTCGGTACTTTACGCCACTTTGAATTTATTCCAACGATTCTTCAAAATTTTATTACGAGCCATTTTTTTCGGGCGCTTCGATCGAGCCGACTTCGTTATATAGTTTCTCTTCTTATGATTTACGACTCGGACGAGTCCTGCTTCCTCCTTTTATCTCGTCTATGCGAAAAGAGGAAGAAAGAGGATCGCTCGGTAGGAAGAGTAAAGCTTCGGGATCTTAGAGCTTACGAGAGAGTAAGAGAGAGACGGAGAGTGTGCGATGCACCTAGAATTTCATGCGCAACGAGAGCAACAAAAAAAAGAGTTACTCTAACACGGAAACGTGTTACGTACAGATCGTTGGTCACGTATTGCGAATATATCTCTCTCTCTTTCTCTCGGTCTCTTTCGAAACCATGAGCGACAGTAGCAGCCTGCGACAAAGCGATTTAGTAAAAGCGGAAAAAACGAGCTTCTGCAGCGCGGTCCTGACCGACGGAGCTTTAGCAGCTGTTACATGGAGACTTCACGAAATGGTTCGTGTCCTGTCCATGCGATATGTATAGAAAAATATATATGTACTGGGTGTACATATAGTGTACACACAGCACGCGTCTACGTGTGCGACGATATCGTGTATATATATATATATATATATATATTCACAAGCTTCGCTTTTGTGCGTCAAAGCGGGCGCACCGAAAAAAGCAAGTATCCGTAATATCGAAAAAAACCTCCATAAATCGAATATTCATTGTTACGCGGTAACAATAGACGACGGGTAGGTACTGTTATGCACTTAAAAATTATTTCTCACGATAACTGTGGAAAGACTCGCATACACCTGCGTTGCAAACGTAAGCCCGAATCGATATTTTGAAATCTAAATATAGAACACTTGAATCGTTGAAATCGGCGATAAGAAACGTTGACACGTCGAAGTATCGGTCGAAGTTTATTATTTGAAGCTACTTGCGTGATTTAGACGACGATGATTAAATTTAACAAAAAGTATTACTACAGTTAGCGATGTATGAGATAATTAATCTTAGCTTTCTTTAATTTCTCATACCCACAAAAAAAAGTAAATATAGTCGTTAAATTTTACGCACGCGACAATATTACACCCGATCAGCTTCGTGTAGCAAAATACATCCACCCAAATCATAGTCACTCGAATCGAGAGACTCCATCATCCACGACTGTAAAGCATAACGTTCGGTGACACCGTGAATGATCAACGCGAAGCTATTATCTTCTTCGATACATTTATCAAGAAGAACAATACTCGCGAAATATAAATTTTTCCTATTTCGTAAAGTTTTTATTTCCGTCCGACGCGATAACATCCATGCCGGAGCGTTTCAAGTGACGTTGTTTTAAAAAGCGAAGCGAAACAATCGAAAGGAACGTACATATGTATATACACGGACACATAACTTGAGGCTCTCAGTGAATGAATAAATACTTCGTTCGAGTACATTTGAGTGAGAAAATATACCGTCGAATACGTCGTATACATCACCTCGCCATTTTCTCCCTTCCCTACTCACGTTCGATATCTCTTAAACGTGTTTATCGGCGAATTAATAAATCATATCGACCCTTTTACATTGCCCTCCGCGACGTCGGAGAAAACAGCCGCCTACGATGCTTCCAAGTACAGGACAGTGATTAATTCCCTTCCGATGGTACGCGCTAAAAGGTTCAATACGCTGTTTGCGAGGTAACCATGCAAAAAAAGGAACTCGCCGGAAGGCAAATTTGTAAAACCCTTGCAACGATACTCAAATGAGTTACTGCTGCTACGAAAGGAGAACAAAAAATAGTAACTTATAGTTCAAACGAAAGCTGTGTGTGATCGAAATAAAAAAAAAAGTAGGTAGGTATCCAGGGAGATAAGCAACATTTTCGATAAAAATAAAATCGATCGGCTGAAGTACGAAGAGTTCCAGTTAGACATATCTATTGCATGCTACGGTTGTAGATTAGTTGGAACAATGCAAAATAGAGATAGATGGATGGATAGATAAATAGAAAGAGAGAGAGAAAGAGGGGCGGGGGGGAGAGTAAACTAGATACCCAGATATATGAGAGCTCGGTTGGACACTTAGCAGCGATTCGAACAACGTCGTTCGACTTTCTGCAGGGCCCGTCGCCACAATGGCTTTTACAGGAAGGCCAACGGAGAATTGATCGTCCGGAGTAACGTTGGCACACGTTGGCTTCGCGTAGAATGACCAAGGACGACGAGCCGATAGTGGACAACGCGACGATAGCTTTGATCCATAGTCCGGTACACCGGGCTCACGTAAACATGACAAATCTACTTGCGCGTTTGGCTCATAGAACGCAACGGCTCGGGTGAACGGTGTACGGAGAGAACCGAAATATCCCTTCGCAAACTCGCGGCTCTCGCTTTGTCTATACCCGGCATTGCGTTCACGATACTCCTCCC
>JAIFRP010000045.1:3239783-3265569 GCA_032403825.1 Odynerus spinipes | reverse complement strand
CCCCCCCCCAACACCTACCGTGCCGGTACACCCCTCGTTCAACGTAAAACACGCGCGGACTCGGAACGATGCGGCCCGACGCAGATGCTCGATGATAATGATTTATCACAATGTTTTGCCGTGCGCGCGCGCGCGCGCGTTACGTTGCCCCTAACTGACGCGGAGAAACGACGACGTGACTCTCATAAATCGTCGCGGATTTATGAGCTCGCTTTTCGGGAAGCGAAAAATAATTATGCAAATATCTCACGCGTGCCGCGGATCGTGAGCGTAATTATGCGCGTTCTTGCGATAGCCCCGATTGCTCGTGTGAAATGAAAATAAGCGACCCTCCTGCTCGAGCCTTTTCGAATTATAGAGAGAGGGAGAGAGACAGAGGGCGGCAGAGGTCGTTGAGAGCCACCGATGCTCATTATTATTGTTTCATCGTATCCCCGTTGATTCGATCAGATTGTTTACGCATCGTTTGCCTCTCAACGAGCCACGCTACACCGACGCGGCCGATCTTCATAAATACGGGCCGAATTATGAAATTATAACTGGTTACTGATAACGAGTATCTCGAAGTATTTGCGAGTGCATTAATACACGTTATTCTCGTATTATTCTCATACCTTTGGATGCCGATGGAGAGTCGTTGAGAACGAGTACACGTACCTACCGCTCACTCGATCAAATATTTGATGCACTGCGAGGATTACGAATTGAACCATCGATATAATTCAACGAATTCTCTACGTTAATTAGGAATTTTATTGGTAAGAAAAAAGTCCCTTTATTTGGACTTCTAGGAATTTTGAATTATAACTATGTTGGAAGAATCGAAGTTTTCCAGTCTGCGTTTAATTATAAATAAAAAATGTACCAAAAACGGACTGCATCGACGGTCCTTACTTTTATTCGTAACACATTTCCATATATTGTCAATTTAATTAATCTTTAACCTGAATGATAAATAAACAAAGAGTTAAATAGGTGCGATACCCTTGTCTATGGAAATACGTTAAGAATAGAAATAAGGACTGTCGCGTATGTATATTTGAAAACTTGGAGTGGCAGGTGTAAATGATAAAATCGATATCCGTTCGAGTTTCGCGATACATAACAATCGTAGACTCGTAGTCATTGTCGTCGTCATGGAGTAAGCGAACGAAACGTCTCCTTTGACCTTCCGTAATACGCGCGAGATCCGCTGCTTCTGAACCCTTTATCCGCGCTTTGTGCTCACGCGACTGCAGCTCACCTCCGATTCGTTCTATCAACCTCACAAAGCCTTTCATTGGTACATACACTCCATTCAGAACCCTTCTCTCGCTTTATTCTCAATCGCGCACCCGCCGTCTTTTACCGAACGACAGCCGACCGTCCTTTAAACGTTGCGCTCCTTATCGCCATCATTATTTCTAAGATTTCATCGATCTCGATAAATCTCGCGTTGGTCGCTTATATCGCGATAGCGATACGGCGACGATTATTTTGCCGCGACGTTCTTATATAATTCTTCTTTCTTTTTTTCTGTCGCCTATTGTGAAATCGTTCGGTGGAAAACCCTTTCGAATTTTCAATAGACTTTGGTATCGATATTTCCATAAGAGACGAAAAGATACATAGGTATATACACGGGTATGTATGGGTATAGATTTTTTTTAGAACAACACGACCCTTTTTAAAGCTGAAACATATTTCCAAAATAATAATAATAATGTATTGAACATGGTCGAATATTCGTAAAAAATCTACAATAATATAACTACACTAACGAATGTATTTGGAAACGTAGGTACCTATATGAAAACAGTATTGTTTCTAAATCCCGAATTTCCGTCGAATATCACAAGGAAACAACGCGATGCAACCATTGCCGATGTTTCCAAAGAACAACATACGCATATAAAGATAACAGAAATTTCATTTTTAACAATCATTTTCTACTCTTCGATATTCGATGTAGAACGCTTCGGATATTCTACGCAGAACCGACTACGTAGAAATATTTTTCCCACTTGGCCATGGATCGACCCTTTAAAAAAAAACCGTCCAAAAGATAGTCGACCGCAATCGGTCGTAACCGAGTGTGCAGAACGAACTCGCGTCCTGCGTCGCGACGATAGGCGAGTTCGAACGCGAGAGTCTCGTTCCGATCCGTGCAAATCCGTGCATAACGGTTGGCGGGATGGAAGAGGGTGGTTAAGAGCGTGGAGACGGGTGGGGGGGAAATCCCTAAAGATTTATTCACATATTTTTGCGAAACGCATCCGACTGTAATTCGAGCTTCGCTGTACCAAAAAAGCGATGCTGTGGTCCGGGTCTCGCGATCTAATCCTATAAACGCATTGAACCTTAAAGAGGACAAGAAAAAAAGGAAAGAAGAAAAATAACAAGCGATTTATTGATTAATATTAAACTCTGGTAGCTCATGCCGACGAGCTTCGCTTTCGTATCGTATTTTTATTCAGGTTTTACGAGATTAGAGGAGATTTTTAGATTTTATATTCTTTTCATGAATATAACTCTCGATGTGACGTCTCCATTAACTTTATACGTGTATCGTTGTACTTATTGATGGACGTCGGTATGTTAGTATTATTTTCACAAAAAAGATCAGCATTTTTGTGCGATATTATAAACCATAACCTACATCGTGAATACTCTCAATATGACGTCTTCATTAGCTCGACTCGCGTAACGTTATACATATCTACATTCTGATCGATATCACTATATTATTATTTTTATTATACGTGTAAGAGGCTTACGATTCACCGACGTGCTTACAAATGGCAGCGCTTTTAATTAAAAGCTTAAGATTTGTCTGCGAATGGTGACGCTTATAAAAAAAAAGAAGAGAGATTAGAGCGTGGTCCCTTCACTTATGCGTCACGTCTAAAAATACTAAAAGATCTTTTTGGTTATTGTAACTCTGATACTAATTAACTAAAATCGTATATAATATAATATAATAAGACACATATGCAGAAGGCACATAATTTTACAATATACACGTTATCGATACAGTCGTTCTGAAAAGTGAACAAAGTTACAACGCTGTGTCAAATACTTTCGCGCGAAGTTAATAAACGAGTTATTGCTCCTTTCTGTACGTGGAAAGAGATATGAGAAAAGAAGGAGGGAAGAAAAATAAGAAAATAAATCATCGCGAGCGAATATATTCGACGAAACGATATATCGCATGTGGAATGCAGTTCATAAGTTCTGAAAGAACAGTTCGGCGCGTAATTATATCAAGTTTTCGAGAATATGATCTCACCCGAAGAAAAAGTGGGTCAAACGTCGCACCACCGCACTTTTAGCTTTTGAAAGAAAGTTACTCTCGTAACGGGTAAAAAAGCAAGTTACTCGTAATTGGGCCGGGAGACCATTCTTTTCCAACGCCATACTTTTCCCATCCGATGAGGTGAACGTTATTACAATACTATCGAATAATAAAAAGAACGTCAAGTGTTTTCGGATTCGAATGTTTTTCGCGGGAGGAAATAATTTTGGAGACTCTAATAATCCTTTCCAAAATAATTTTGGAAAGGAATGAAATATAACGGCACAAAAAGTGAGTCCATTTTTTCTAATTTAAAAAATCGTCCTTGGGAAGGTTAAGTGGGCAAAAAGAAAAAAGCTAGCTACAATGCCTCTTTCGAGAAAAAAAAGGAGAGCGGACGATATAAGAAGAATCGGGCTGCATTATAATCAGACGAGTCCGTTTCAAGCATCATCGCTCTCGTTCGATATTAAGCGGTCCATTGTTCGCGAAGCGTTCTACCCAACGGGAGAATTTTAGGATCCGTTAGTTTATTACGATTTCATGTTTTCACGAAACTCTTGTCGTTCTGTTAAAGCGTCGGTTCGTTCGCCGTCTACCTTTTTTCTAGTTTTCGTTCTACGTTTATATGGAGATTGGAAAATACTCGAGATTTGGAATCTTTTCATACTTCACGATACTTCATGCTGGTATAGTCGTAGAAAATATTTCTTGCTGTTCGGATATCGCTTCTTTACGATTTCCTGTAGAACTTTAAACGCTCCGCTTTTATTTCTTTGAAGATACGAGTAAGAGACAAAAGCTCGATGGTCTTATATGTGGTTACAAAGGATTTGCAAACAACATAAGTACATAATATTTGTTAGAAGAAAAATATAACTTATTATATGGACAACTACTTTCCTAACAGTTACTCATATCCACGTCACTTCAAATTACAAGTTATTTATATATATTTCTATTAACACTTTGAGCGCCAAACATATTTCGATAGTTGACAGTGATTCTATCAAAGAGTTTACAGAATAGCTGTGTATATTTATATATTATAACAACCCTGTAACTCTTTAAATAAATAATTAAATAAATAAATTGAATAAGCAACTTATATGTCACCCATATGTATGCGGGTGACATGGCGTTGGTCAAGGTGTTAAAGTAACACGTATTTATGATTCTAACAATAAAACCATTTATAATCGTACCTTCCAATTAATATTATAACAAAGAATCAATCTCTGATGTAAAGGTATTAATAGTATCGTCGTTAATCTCACTAGCTCAGACCCATCACTAGTTATTATCCTGTATCGGTATAACAGACCGATTACATGGACTCCTCAAACCACAGAGTACCTATAAGTAGTAAGTATCAACGTTCGATCGGACCGTCGTCGAACTCGATCCTCTAGTAACATTTCCGTGAATAATCATCGGAAGCTGCAAGTTCGAAATAGGATTATCTTCTTTCTTTCGCTCTCTCTCTCTCCCCCCTCTTTCCCTCTCTTGCAAAAAGGTACATACCTGCGGGGCTCGCAATTAACGACTTCACGATATAAATCTCGAGTCGTTAAACGAGGGTGAAAAAGATTCGTCTCGTCCCTCGAGGGCATACCACCGTGGTAGAGCACGGTATAACGAAGTCAGTGAAGAAAGAGATGGAGAGAAAAACAGAGAGAGAGAGAGAGAGAGAGAGAGGACGAGACGCGCACTTTGGTCGCTCGCTTTAATCCCGTGTTTGTTTTCCCCCGTGTGATATATAGATAAGGAATGTGAAAGGATTGGCCGTTCTCATCGAAATTGAGAGGGGGGGGAGGTTTGGTAAAAGCAGGATATCAGAATGCGACGTCTACGAGGACGCTCGCATTTTCATTCCTTCTCTCCCGAGCTACGCTTCGTGATAAACAAATCGATGTTCCTCGTATCTACGGATTTAAGGCGGAAGCACGCTCGCTAAAGCGGAAGACGAGGAAGTTCGGTCGAAGAGTAGAAGGAGGTGGGTGTTCCTTCGAAGACAGATAAATCTGTGAAAGACGCTTCTTTGAATCCCCTCGTATTCCAAAGTGCATTTCTACGCTTTCGCGTGACTATTTACTTTATTAATCGTAGACGGAAAGAGATATTCAGCGATATCATTAATCATCGTCATTAGAGAACACGCTAATCCTTCGCAAATAGATATATCTAGTTATTTATACGGCGAAGTTCGTGTCTCTACCCTATTTTCTTCCAGTCTGCTCTGCAGACGTTCGGGATAAAGTTTAGGATATACGATCGTTTATCGTATATACAAGATTCTACTTCGGGTAATGTAAAGAAAATTATTCTAAATTTTCAGCTTATTTTTTCACGTAAAAACACCTGTCCAATTTTCCCACTCGTATAGCTTTATCCTACATACTTATATTGATAGATAAATAGACTTATATAGTTTAAAGATAAATTCGAATGCGAACTCGATTGTTTAATCGATTTGATTCTTTACTCGATTTGTTTTATATTCAACTTATCGTTCCACGTAGAAAAATCTCTCCACTGCCCAATGGTCCTACCTGTCCAGCTTCATTGTGTATACTTATATTGGTATTAACATATTGGTTCAAAGATAAATTCGATAAACACGAACTCGATCGTACATACGTCGTTATCGAAAGCAAAATAGGAACACGTAGCCCGTGTCTGATAGAATGTCATAAAATGTCATCATTTGACAAGAATCAATAACGTTTTGCTACACGTACGCTTGTAGTACGATACACACATTGGATAGTGTAAATCGTACGTGTGTATATTGTACGTAGAAATATTGTACGCGGAAAGTGGAACATTTTTATCGCTTTCTCGTTTACACGGAATAACCATATAGCTTAATACTCTCATACGTATGTATGTACATCATAGGTACAGGAATCATTGGAGAGTAGTTTTTACGATAAACGTTTGCAAGTAACAGCCAGTACTTCTGAAGAAGGAAAAAGAATAGGAAGAAGTAGAAGAGATAGAAGAAGAAGTAGTAGAAGAAGAAGAAGAAGTAAAAGAAACGAAATTTCGTATCTATTCGGACGACTCACTAGCGACCCATTTTGTTAACTTACGCTCGATGTTGGCACAACGCCAGATAGAAGCTTTTCCCTGGGAAAAATACTTTAGCATAACCCGCACGTTTCTTTGTTTCAAGATCCACGCTTTCAATACGTCACTGTACATCGTGTTCGACGGCGCGTAACGTCGGCGTGAATTAACAATCACGTTGGTAAGTTATTCTCCTCATTCTTATTTATAAAGCCGGAAACTTAAAGACTCGTGTCGCCGGTGTAAATCATTTTTATGCGCGATCGTGCCTCGTTAACCTCCGCTTGTATCGCTTAATTGTCCATGAAGCCCTGATATTATCGTACCATTCAAAAAAGCCCAAATTTTTACTCATTTCTCGCGTCACATTCGCGATAGCCGTTGAAATGGCTTTTTGTATTTCCGTCGATAAGATTGGTTAATATCGTCAGATTTTTCAATTTCGAATCAAAGCTGAATCGACACGGGGGAACGCTATTTTTCAATAAAATTATCGACGTTTGATTTTTCTAACGTTTTTTCTATCCCCATCTCTCTCTTTCCCTCTCTCGTTCTCTCTCTCTCATTTCAATTTCACTAGCTATAATACGCAAACCGTTTCGCCGTAAATCCTGGCCGTTTTTGTTGTTAAGAAACGTAGCGTGGTAGCGCAATCAGCCGGTCTACGAGGAGCAATATTTTAAAAAACCGATGTCACCAGACCAGCTATAAAGCAACGATACTCGGGCTTTGCTTGTGTGTGCATGTATATGTGTGTATGTGCAGCAGGGTGCATTGTTAGCTTGACCTACATGCCTTTCAGGCTACACCTGGATGCACGATGTACCATTCGAAGATGTGTACTCCGGGTACACGCGAGAAAGCAGCCCAACGTGATCGCGTAACTATAGAGTGTCGTCTAATCATTAATTATTATTTTTACGGATCGATCGTCGATCATTATCGACAGCTATTAACCCAACGACCTAAATAAGAACTCGTATATTTTTTTGAGCTACATAGTTTCGTGGTTCACTTCGATCAACTCGCTCATCGAAAAAAATAATTCGGAACTGTAGTGTGTGTGCGCGCGCGTGTGTGTGTGTGTGTATACACACCATGAAATATAGTTACATTATAGCATTAAAATAATTCTGACAAAAAAGATCGCGAGATTTGCTTAATCCGTTCACATAATGCTTTTATTCAAATTAATTTTCCTCCCGTCGATCGATATTATTATTTACCGTTACCTTTCCTTTTCGTACTACACCCTACGCCTCATCCTTTCTTCCTCGCTCTACTTCCCCCGTTCTACTTTTTTCTCAGCAACAAAGTTTACAGAGCCGTTCGGTGCCCTCCTCCTCTTATGCTGCAACCCGCAACGTTCAGCTTTGTAGCACGAATTACGATGCTATAAACGGGCGAAATAAATAAGTATAAAAGAGGAAAGGGAGAACGAAATTGGAAAACGGCCGGGAGACGCGAGCTGGGCAAAATGGCGTGGCATCGGAAAGGCAATTGCGCGGATTAAACGCGGCCGGCCTTCCTCCTGGCTTTTTTCATATCGGAATATAATTTATTCTCTGAGCGTGGAAGAACAGAGAGAGAGAGAGAGAGAGAGGGAGAGAGAGAGAGAAAGAAAGGGAGGGGTCGGGGGTAGAAGAGAGAGGAAGAGAGAAGCAGCGGGAGAATGGTTGCTGGATGCACGATTGAATCGCGATTATCGAAGGTCGATCTGAAATTCGAAATATTCAATTAAACCAAAGCGAGATCGGATGGGCCAGCTCTCTCCGATCCATATAATTCTCGAGAATACTTTATTTCGGATTGGATTTTAAATGACGGCCTAGTTAAATCCGAACGCATTATCCTTCCTATATACCCGCAAGTTTCTGGCTAAACCTTATTTGTGTCCGGCCGCGAGAATGCTCTTCCATTCTCTCTTCTCGACACGGTTTATAATCGTGCACCTCTTTCGAGAGAAAAGATATATAAAGAGAACGAAAGATAAAGAGAGAGAGAGAGAAAGAGAGAGAATGAGGATTTAATCGTCGAGCCGATAGTTGGTCGCAAAAATAAAAGATAAAAAAGCGCAGAAGAAAAAAGGAAAGGGAAGAAAGAAAATTAAAAAGAAGAATTCGACGAACGAGGGGGTTTTTTTTGTTCGCAATTTGTAAAGCACGCGGTCGCATTAAATGTATTTTTCTTCCGGTCCGCGGCATCCTCATAGTAACAGCGTCGGTGATGCTAGTGGTGGTAATGACGCGCGTACAGAAAAATCTCGCACCTGCGCTACTACCGGTAATTATACGAACGGGACAACGCACTTCAAAACGTTTAGCGTTCCGTTTTGTTTCTGGTCGCGACGAAAATTTACGACGATCTATCTGCGGTAGAAAGAGAGAGAGAGAGAGAGAGAGAGAGAGAGAGAGAGAGAGAGCGTGAGAGAGAGACGACCATGCAGCTTTAAATTAGGGCACTGTTTTTGAATGAAACGAGCGCTGCGCGAAGTTGACTACAATATGTATACTACGCGATAAAGACTTCACGTTGTTTTAACGGTCCGATAGACATTGTGAGAAATTTTCATAAAACTTTACCGTCCGCGTGTTAAAAGTATGCTTTATCATTTTTTTCCTCTCTGTCTCCCTCTCTCTCTCCTTTCTTTCTCCTTCGAACGTTTATTCGGTACAACGTTTTTCGGGTGGGAGACTTTAGTAAAAGAAGATTCGGGAAAGAGAGAGAGAGAGAGAGAGAGAGAGAGAGAGAGAGATAGAAGGATAAAGGAAAGCAAGGAAAGTCGAGATAAGGTCGAAAAGAATAGCGCCGCAGGATCCTTCGTACTCCTTCTATCGCCCAGCGTCCGAGCTGCAGAGCTCAAGGAAGAAAGAAAAAAGTTTTATCCGACGCGGGAAAGTAAAAGGCTCTGCCTAAAAGGCCACCGTTGGGGCTCCATATTTCTTCGGGCTTTAATAGCCTGCTACAAGTTGCACGAGTGGCTAACTGCGGCGAGCATACGTCTTCCGAAATATGAATGCCACGAGGCTTACTAGACTCGGGGTAGGATCTGGCGAAGGAAAATTGGATTGAAATTAAACGATCCTGGATATTCGTCCGAATAATAACGATGTGGATCGAGCGTGACTCGTAGAATTTAAAGAAGAAGAAAAAACAAGAGAAAAGAAAAAAGGATCGTATCCTTTCCACCGGAAAATATCTCCGTTACGATTTCCTCGGCCAATGCAAACGATAGACCAAAGTTTATTGACTTTGGAAAGTCGGATATTCGTTACGGATTCCGAAGGATCTTCCGGAGACAGAACCGGAGTAAGGTACTTCGCGGTTATATTCAAATCTTTGCTATTTGGATACGAAAGTCTGTTCAAGCAACGATATCGTCTAATCGAGCGTGTTGAATTCTCGATTTGCATTAGACACGAGAGAGAGAGAGAGAGAGAGAGAGAAAGATAACGAGGAAACGGCTGATTTATGAAAAATCAAATCTCGATAAAATCGAGTCGAAAAGATGAAAGCGATTTCTTTTCAGCGGGTACCTGCGACTGCGATAAACATCCTCGTCAAAATTCTTCAAAGTCCATTCAAACGAGATCTCAAGGACGATTTAAATCCTATCACGTTCAAGGCTAAGGGAGCATAAATTTCTGATCTCCTGCGAAACGAGAGAGAGTCTTTCTCTGTCTCTCTTTCCCCATGGAGAAAGTCCGTTAAATCAAGCGTGGAAACCACATTTGTATGTGGGAAAGAGCGAGATAAGAAGGGAGGACCGCAAGAAGTAGTGGACTTACGACCTTTCTCGTAATTTATTACGATTCGGTTGTCGTCGAGAAACGCGCCAAGGAAATCACACCGAACGGCTGGACATGAACTTTTTTGATTTAAGTCGGGAGTTCTTCCTACTCGAGACGCTTCTAAAGTAGTTTCCTCGTGCCAACTTAACTCGATGTCGCACGAATGCCACGCAATTTTACGATGGAAACAAACTTTCCGTCGTTTTTAAATTTGTTACAAAAAAAAAACGATCAAGTATCCTCGACCATCGAGGGAAAACTGTAAGACGATACAAAATATTTTATTCATATCCTTCGTAATCGCTCAACGTACAAAGTCACGAATTCAAATATACCATACTATCCGAATATTTAAATTTTCAATCATGAATCGTGGCTTTTAATTCCACCAGGGAATATATTTCAAAGAATAAATTAAGCTCATTCGTGAATCGAACCTCGGGCGTACGTAACATTTCCAACTTTTGTAAGTTACATTCACGTATTTATAACTCATACAACGATGATTTTACGGACTTTCAATTGGAACTTTTTGATATCGCAAATCCTTTGGAGCAAAGTCTGTTGAAATATTATCCGGGACATTATAACGGGTCAGCTAATCGATTTCTCGAATATTGCGTTCCCGATTTGTGGAAACTTCGGCTGCTGCAGCAAATCGAGCTGGTTGATTATCGAAACGAAAACACGCTCGCGCTATCGGCAATTTATTGAGTCGACGTGATCGAATGTTTGCTACGTTTATTTTCGTCGACGAGGAATAGGTAACCTCGAAATTCTATCGCTACTCGACTCGACCGTGCATAATTACATCGTTAAGGATTTAATCCCTCGGTTAGTGTAGTACCTACCGCCATACCATGCCGCGGCACGCCGTTACGTCACGACCGACCAAAAATTTTGGCATACGCGTATTCGGTTAAAACGCGACGTCGCTTTGATTTCCAAAAATCCAGAACGCGGACACGTGGATTATTCGATTTTTCTGCAAACGAGATTACCGGCTCCACGCGCGCGTTCCGTACTCAAAATCGGCAATGTAAACGCGTGCCGTTCTTATTTTCCGTGAAAGCCAACACAACCGATTCGCGATTTTTCAAACATCGCGGACCATTAACGAAGTTATACAAATTCACTATCACCAATATCGTACGTGCCGAAACTCTTCCGTAACGAGGAAACGCGATCCACTTTTTTCGGAATAATTACCGGTGGCGTGACATTTTCTCTACGACAGGTTGTAGATTAAAAATACGTGCTTGAATTCGACGCGTTGACTACCAAACTAATTTCGTAGTCCCTATAAGTATGTATATCGTTAATTCCACCTAACCATTTTCATAATTTTTTAACACTAACCATACCAACACCCGGTCAAATGATCGGTTTTAAAATTTGATTTATAATTCAGCTTTCATTGCACTGTTGCATGTTTTTATTATTATCTAAAAGTTATTTTGTATATTACTTCCTACATTAAATTCTGCATCCTTTTCGGAAAAATATAACCTTTTTTCATAACCGGTAATTTGTCCGATTACGGTAAGAATAGGTATATATAAAGTATCGGTACAGTTTTACAATTGTAAAATTTACAGTTTTAGAATTGTTCATAACAGAGCAATAACAAACACGTCGATTAACGCGTTACGGATACACCGGTGAGATAACGTTAATTAGATAACGTCAAGAGGAATACACTCTCTCTCTCACTGGCGTTTGTCCTCAAAAACCGTTTAAATTTAACCGCACGCATTTTTCCGCATCCTCAAATCCAGGAGACGCGTTTCAATGTTCTGCCTCTCTCACGACTCATTCTATATACGTATGTATACGTGCTCCCATAGGAATACTGATTTTTTCGTCGTGGGTATTTGCCAGTAGGATTCCGTTGATACTTCATTATTATTCCTGGGGTATTCGCAGAATGGGGAGGGAACGGGGTTGGCGAGAGGTACAAACTTGTGATTGAAATTTTCTGTTTCATGCATAATACTGGATGGCGAAAAAGATTAAGAAACTTGTTCCTGGCAGAATCCATCGTACCTTTAAGTCCGTTTAACTCTTTAACCAAGTCGCATGCATATTCTATTAACGGGTCTAACCTAAAACCACGAGCAGCAGCGTTGCGGCGACGCGAACACCACGAAGCCTCTCTTCTCTCGTTAGAGCCGTCAAAGTTTTTCGAGGTGAGCGCGCGATAGTCGGCCGCTCTAAGAAATTACAAAGGGCCGACTCGGAAACCACGACGTCTGCCTGCCTGGCTGCTCTTGCAAACTAACGAGAGTATCGGCTAATTAACGAATAGCGGGTTGAAAAAAGATTGCTTACCTCCTTGTCGCCCATGTGATGTACTCGACAATGGAGAAAGGCCGTTTGCCCTACAGCCGTTGTCACGTTCCGCGGAACGTTCAGATCGAAACTCGGAGCACCACTGACGTTATGATTCCCTGTCACACTTTCCAAAATTTTTTGATCGCGAGCGAAAGTACCTGCAAATGGAAGAAAACCTTTTTATATAATTGTTCCGAATATAATTGCTTCGTTTACACGTTGACTGCCACGTTAGATTTAAATTATATTCAAAGGGCCACAAGAAAATTTAATAAAATACACAGTACTTAATTTTTACAATATATAACATTTTAATTAAAATCTTTAATTGTTTCATAGTGAATTGTTCGTTTCATAATATTGTCTACTTAGCCATGATGTTAAACACTTTTTAGTTGACGATATTCATTTTCTTTTGTTATTCTAAACATTCGAGACGCTCCGCTCACTGGTGGCCACCATAGCCCTATCGATAAAGCAATCTCAGGTCACACGTGACTAACGTGGCACTCAACGTGTTAATATTACGTGTATTATAAGATTTATTCCAAACTTGACTTATGCATAGAATTTTAATCATTATACCAATATTATAATTTATTATTTTAATCACGAGTGTTCGAATACTTTCGTAATCAACCGTACACCTATTATACTACTAGGTACATGTTCCGTACTGGAGGTAATTATTCGTTCCTTCTCCACCTACCCGACCTTTCAGCCTTTAAACTCGAAATCCCGTATTGCAGGTACGCACGTACATACGTATGTGCATACATATATCGAGCGGCTTCGCTCGTTAAACATCGAACGTTTTCAAAGCCCATACTGATCATCGACTCGGACCACCACAGGATTTAGGAATCGAACTCGGATTGCGTTATGTATCAGGCATTGTGGGCTTCGTCCGTGAGAATGGGCCGGACTTGGATGACAAGCGGCGCTCTCTATTTCGTTATTGATTGCCGATATCCGAACTGGATGTCCACGGTACTCGGCGCCCATTCGTGACCCAAGACATCAACGACAGATTGATCCAAGCTCTCGCTCTCAATCGGACAGAAGGGAGACGAGAGGCGACTCGAATTACGACTCGATGCCTTCGCCTTTGCCTTTGCCTCGAAACGTCTGTCCCGCTAATGGTATTGACCTTGGAATAAGCGTAATCCATTTTAGCGAATTCCCAAAATCTCCCGAGCCTTGGAAGAGAATCTCGAAGTCGAAGCTTCACGCTAACGCAGCCACTGGAAAACGACGGCTGTCTATGCGCAGGCTCCTTAAAATTTCAAAGGGTAAACGCACCTTCCTCCTGAATGCTCCTTTTGATGATCCCCGTACACGAATATTCCTCTGATATTCCTCTAATAAGACGCGGAAACCAAACCAGTGCCGTTAACTTCCCGCCGCTCCCACGAAGCGATTTTGTGCGCGACTCAATTACCACTCGACGTTAAAGAAAAATATTCGCGCTCTCCGAAAAGTACAATCATCGAGCTTCGCTTCAGGAGAGAGGGCTCTTTCGCCATTACGTTACTCTTTCTCTAAGCGATTCTGAGCAACATTCGAGTTTCAAGTATCGGCGGGCCGCAGATCGCAATCCCTGAACGAGATTTTACCTAATTGGAAATGGAGGATGAAGTGGATTAAGAGGCCAAGGCTATTCAAGATATTGAATTGAATTAATATCAAGGCAGTGATTGCTCCGATCTGCTTTGCCTTAGCCCGTCTTCTTTCCGCGATATTTAATGTAACTCGATAGAAAGAAGATACTATGCCGTCATCTTTGATATTTTATCAGAGGAGAGCCTCGTTTACGGCTTCGATGAAACCGCAAATAACGATTTCGTCCATCTTGGAAATGAGGCTCGTGGAGACTCGGAAAAACGAATAACGAAAAATCGTTAAACCCTGTCGATCGTTGTATCACCGCGATCGGAAAGCGATCGTTGAAAACGATAAACGGTTAACGCATTCGTGGATAGCGTTCGCCCAAAGCGCCCTTGGATCTCTATCGCGAACAAGGAATCCCTCATTGTGCGTTATACAAGGCATCTAATGCAAACCCCTTTCACTGCTGTCACGTACACTCGGTTCCACGGAGATACGCTTCCGGTCAATTTGGAAACGGTACTGGTTAGATGCGCATCCTCGAATGCGATATCAACTTGTCGAGCTACCTTCCTATTACAGAAGATAACCAAGTGCCTGCTGCGACGATCATTTTCTCGAAAACTGACTCATTTATACCGGAGAGACCGGCTGTTGTGACAATTTCGAGAAAGAGGCCGAGCGAGCCAAGCGATTCCCTTGTGTTTTACAACCACGGTGTTTACTACTGGAACAGATAACTCTCGTCGTTTGGTCTAATCTAAGCAAATAACCTTATTACTTTTACCGAAGCGTTTCTAATCGTTCGCTTAAACGATCATTTAATTTTTCAAAGATAATTGTCTAATGAACATCGAAATTGAATTTTAGTTCGATCGATTACGAAAAATAGTTGAACTCTCGTACTCTTCAATTCTCTAATATTTTCTATCTTAACCTATGAATCATTCTAATATCTATGGCTTCTTTATAATCAATCAAATCGTTTTTTTAATTAAATGTAGGCTTATTAAATGCAGCTATCACAGTAGGAGTTACATAAGTACTTGACTTGGATTGATAGAAACAGGTAGATTTATTAAACACATTTGAACATAGACGATAGGAATCAATTTGCACAACACGCATACAATCAAATGTGTTCTCTACATTACATCAATCTTCAATGCACGTTATTCTAAGTAATAAATCCTTCCAATCTCTAAATTCAATTCTTACCCTCAATTTTGGGAACCAAAGCAAACCAGTCGGCACGCTACGAGCTAAATCGAACGATCCAATTCCTGATGCATACGCATTTGTAATTGTCGAGCTTAGAAGTCAAGTGACACGTGAAGATAATATGAAACACTGGACTGGTTTGGAACGTGATTTCTATAAAGTCATTCTCAGGAAACGTTACATCACTGTACGTGATACGTAATCAGGATGGAAAGCTATATAGCTTGTTTATGGTACCCGATTGGCTTCAGAGAACAGCTAATGATCACACGGACTCTACTTCCCGCTCCCTCTCGGCCAGGCTCTCTCGCTCAGTCACCATCTCTCCTAATCGCTTTAAGCGAATAGACGCGGTTTACGTTCGTTGTTTGCCGACCACAATGTTAATAAGCTATCCTATAACCCCCTGGAATAAGAGAAGGCTAGTGCAAGGGACTCGGTGGATAAACGTTTTATAATTTTACAATTTTGAGAAATTATCGATCCGACAATCGATAGGTTATCTCGTGGTTTCCTGCTATGCGTCCATCTTCGCAAGAGTCGTGTACCTTTAATGTGGTAACCCACACTCGTCTGCGCATAATTCAGTTATGAGTATTTATAGCTTCATACCAAGATCAATGTAGCACTGTGCAACCGTTTCTCCGTTTAACTTTTGCAGTTAAACGTTAGAATCTAGTCTAAGTTGAAAGTTCAAGTCCATTTCGTAAGCGTAATACATATATGTATAGTACATCTAAATCAAAGTAATCCAAAGTTAAGCATCCTGGGCATAGAAATTCCATACCACGATGGAATCTTTCCTATCGTTATTCTATATTTTTAAGAACGTACTTCGTAGTCCCACGACATAAATGGATGACCCTCTCTCTTTACGTAGAATAAACCTATAGATATCTTACCCAGAAGCTTTTATTCTTCTTTCTCTGAGCGATGTTCGCCGTAAACGAAGAATCGGCTTTCGTCTGGCCGAGATTCATCATCATTTTCGGTGATGCGATGATCTAAACAACTCTTCCACATTTTTTTCCCATCGGAAAGGGATCGATACGTGGCACGGTCATTAAGTTCATCGCGGGAAGATGTATGGTGGCTTTACGTATTGCGATGTTCTGGTGAAATGAGAAAAAAGAAAAAAACACGAAGAAGAAAGAGAAGAAAAAGAATAAAGGGAAAGGGAATGGAGACGTTCGTTTAGCTATTTATCAGCGAAGACAAGACGAAAGCGACCGGTACGGCGTGACCTCTTCGGAGTCTCGGAAAGCCGCGTCGAAAGAGAAAACGTAGAGTCCGAGACCGATTCAAAGATATTCGAAGGTACATCGCCGTAAGGAAAATGTACTGAACACTATTTTCCTTCCTCCTGTGTCGTATGTACCACACACACACACACACACACACACACACACACACACACACGCACGCACACGCACATACACTCGTATGCATACACGCGTACACATACAAGCAAGCGGCGGGAAATTGGAAAACAAACAAGTCGATCCCGTTGCCATCGATCTACCTACAAGACTCACCAATATAATCGACTCGTCCTCGCTCGATTTATTTACATCGTCCTTTTATACCGCCCTCGTTCCACTATCCTCTTGCGATCGAGTTCTTTCTCACGTGAATCGTGTAACGCAAGCGAGATTTTCATTCACGCTCACAGGGGGTGAATCCTTTAATTTTCTCGGGATAATATCTTATCGACTTTCGATATAAGGCCGACAGCAACGTACCACGTTCGAGACTCCTGTGATTCTTGTAACGTTCGAAAGCGTTGCTTGTTCGATTATTGTAAGAACCAGAATAGAGGATGTTAATACCGAAACTTTCGTAATTTTGCTCCGTGAGAATTTCCATGTATGTGTGTACACGGTATATTACACGATCGATATACTACACGATATTCTTGGTAAAGTTCGATAGAAATTTACAGTACGATGGTTTAATCATACAAAATCCTTTACCGAAAACTGATCCTTCTAATCGCCTGCGTCTTTTACCGACACGGTCGAAAAAATCTGTCGAAAGTCACGGGATTATTAATTACGACGAATTAACCAAGGACTACGAAAAAGTGCTTCTCTGCGATCGGGAGAGGAATTACGCTCGGATCGTCCTATTATAACCTATTTTCCTGATCGATTCCGCCCTTTCACATGGCACGCGTTATAAAGTTCTACCGATCGAGTTCGCGAAGCCGAAATTTATGAGCCGTCGATAGCAGAAAGAGGGAGAGAGAGAGAGAGAGAGAGAGAAGGAGAAAATCTCGTAAAATCAGTAGTCAGAGCTATAGTTACTTATGATCGGACAATTTTGCAGCCGACTCCGCATCTCTCTCTCTCTCTCTCTCTCTCTCTCTCTCTCTCTCTGTCTCTCTGTCTTTTTCTCCGCTCTCGAAAACGTAGCTCGACGCATATAACGTGATATACGCACGTCTATTTCGAGGTTTACTTTGCTTTTGCTGATAGGAAACCACCATTGTCGACCACCTTCTACGATCCTAACCACCGCGAGATTTTACAACCCGAAAACACGATGCCGCGTAGATACAAGCGTGTAAAACGTAGATGTACTAAATTCGAAAGCTCTCTTGTTCTCTCTCTCTCTCTCTCTCTCTCCCTCTCTCTTTCTCTCACACACACGTACACTCTCCCTCAACCTTCCACCGACAGCGGTTGATCTTAAATAACGATAGAACCCATGCTCCCATGTACCTACAACAGCCCGTTCTTTCCAACGGATTCTACAACACCATGTTTCCACCTCCTCTTCCAGCTGCTTGGAAACGTTTCGACGTTGGAACACTCCTTGCAGGACGGCAAAACGTGCTTACTGCGAGTAAACCTCACGGGAATGTATTCCGAAATGCATTAAACCTTCAGAGACTGGGAAAGCATATCAAAGATATCGTGTCATGGAGCAATTACGTTTCGAAAAGATGCTCTCGTATAAGGGACGAAGAAAAGGGGGAGAAGAGAGTATGTCCCATGTCCACGCGATACTACCGTCCTTTTTGTCAGAATTGTCAAGAAAACCGGAGTACACTCTGCTCGGTCGTTTCGCGTATGAAACAGGGATCAGCCGTTTTCCTTCTTTGCCGAAGCATCGAATTGCTTCTTATCACGGATTTCCTTGTTTTTAATAAAATTGATATTTTTTTCCGAAAGATTAGACTCTCCTCCGCCTTCCGTGGCATGTCACGTGCAACAAAAAGAAAGATACAGTAAAATCTGATCAAGGAAGCTTCTTTGTACTTATATTTCATTACGAAGTATACGCACAATATTATGGTTATTATTTAAATGTTAGCGTTTACGTGTTTTTCCGCTGAATTTCGTGCAGATCCAAAAACACGAGAAATTTAAATACAATAGTAGGTACATAAATTGCATACAACGTTGGAGATATTTATTCGTCGCATTCTACTAAATCAAATCGAGTATTTACGTAATGATTAATTACGTAATGTACACCACCCTTTTTTTATTTCTTTTCATTAATTTTGCATACCCGCGAAATTTATGTCGCGTATAATTTATGTAGACTCTTCGCATATTTTATTTCGCGGGTAGGTACTACAGTGGGATGCTGGAAATATGTCAGAGAAAAACACGCAGGTACATACATTCGTTATTACGAGACGCGCGCACTCGCCAATTCGAGATCGTTTGTCCTCGAAATGCGTGCCACCGCTCGACTAATTGCTCCTGCCAATTTTGCACGAGCGCTCCCAATTTTCCGATCCGTTCGAATAACTTCGATAGACGAATATTAGAGATGATTACGAAACGTGCGTCGTTCGGTTTTCGACTACGTACCTACATACGTCGAGCCCTCATCGTGTTATCGGCTGCGTTTTGATTCAAAGATTGATGAGAGCTCGAAAAAAAAGGAACGGGTGATTTGAAGAGAAAACAAGGGAAAAAGGGAAAGAGAGAGAGAGAGAGAGAGAGAGAGAGAGAAATCGGCAAGTCGATGAATCACCGTCAAACATAGTAGATAAGTCGAAGGTAGGACAGAGGTGAATACGTGCGGTTGTTTTATCTGCTCTGCCTTTCGTTATTATCGGTGTCAGTTTTTCAAGCGAACGTTGTACGCGGTTTGACGTTTTCGCTTGACACGTTGGTATCTCGTGGAAAGCTGAGAAAAGGACCGATACCTATACACGCGTGTATGTATGTATGCTAGATATGTATCTAGGTATATACATATATATGTATACCATCGTGACAATATTTCATAGATATTTTCGATTTATAAAGCGGTCGCGATAAAACCGCGACTGTCCGCAGCAGTGATCTAATGCCGGTATATATAACCTCGGAGTAGTTAATATTTATTACCTGTATCGATTTAAACGGTGGTAGGCATCGAGATAAAGAGTCGTCGAAAAAAGGAGACGAGGAATGGGACTCTCCTCGTTCAATTTTCTCCATTCGTCGATCATATATCAGCAAGAAATATCGAATCTCTTCGAAATTGCCGATATTATCAAAAAACTAGACGGAATTTATAACTACTTTATCGATCGGCCACGAGTTTGCGTGCTCTCGAGTTCTCCAGTCTCTCCCTAATTACGAACAAAACCGCGTGGATTATATATCTGGACGATTTTGCAGCGACTATAAGTCAACGGGAAAGCAAAAGGATTATCGGAGATCAAATGGTCGTTCGAGATTTAGAGAGATTCGCAAAACGCGACGAATTCTCTATGGTTGGTGGACAACTAATTCCATTCATCTAAATTCTCTATCGTGCACGCACGATCTGCTTCGAAATTAAATATCCGCAAATCGCGCGTACAATGAACGAACGAACGAACGGACCAACGAAACGTCCGCACGATTGGATAGGTGAATTAACCGATAGGGTGAAAAAGTTAATACTTCCGGCCCGTTTCAACAATAATTAACCAAGCTAATGATTACAGGGACGTAGAGGTAATTCCACATGCGGCTGATCATCGGCAAATATTTTATACGCGATAGCATATTACCGATTCAGACTGCATCCATCGCACGAACATCGCATGTATTCCCTGGGGCTACTACCCTCACTCTTCCATATTCGTGCGAACAACGTACGAACACGTATGGCATTAGGTCTATATAGTGTGTCCGTTACGGTTATGAAAAGGCCATTATCGTGAGAGGATTGGAGGAAAATGGATATCCTTCAATTACATAAGGAAACCCTGAACGCGATTCGCTTTTAAGACACGAAAAGTATTAGGTAATAACGTAAGTAAGTTCGGTTGTAAAAATGAACATATCGTGGGTTTACTGCAAAAACCCTATGGGTCCTAAAAACCAGTTATAGAGATATTTGACTGTAAAATTATCTAATGCGAGGAAAAATCAGTTTGTCGTTATACAAAAATGTAATATGAAAAAGTTAATTAAACTTCTGTTGCTATTACACATTTTTATAATACTATACTTATTTTTCCTCGCATTAGAAAATTGTAAAGTCAAATATCTCCATAACTGGTTTTTGGAACTTGTAGAGTTTTTGCAATAACCCCACCATATTCTAGTTCTAAAGATTCTATTCAGTTGATAATAACCAATTGTGTTTGAAATGATAAACTCAAATAATAATGAAGATTACATAGTCGATTGAATGTTATTCTTTAATTTGTTAATGAATAAGAAAAGTATTGAATATAACCAAACTTATTTGTGTTACGACCCAATATAAATCAAGTTCTTGTATAACCCTGTATCACTGTATCAGTGATAAAGGAAGGATCCAAACGAATTCGTTATTAGCGAAATAACAAGCCTTGACCGTAAGTTCCGAACAAACGATAGCGGTGCGGGTTCTATTCTGTTTCAATATCGCCCAAGCGTTAAAGAGCATCGTCTCACGACCAATCGAATTTCCTTAAATAATTCTCCTTCTTTGTAACGACTTCTCTTGCCCGTTGGAGACGAGACGAGGCTAGCAATCGCGGTCAACCAGCCGCACCGCTAATTAACTTCATTCACTCGAGGAGTTTTCAAGATGCGAACGAGAGAAAGAGACCGCACGGAGATTCTTTCTCTTGGTAATTATATCTCGTTCGAATGCTTTTCCTCCCGAGGTAAATCAGTAAATGAATACTTTAAAAAGAAAGAAAAGGGAATTCGCTTGCCTTTGACGCCGTATCGAAACCCGTAAATTTCACCGAGTCAAAGCGATCGTCGATGATTATCCTCGCGGTAACGTTTTACCGAAAACCGTTTCACCCTTATTTTATGCGGACGTTGCGAACGTAATTGTGGAACTTGTGTAATTTTAGTTTAAAATTAGAGGCGAAATTTATTCGTAGCTCGCGAATAATTTACAAGACTATTTTCCGTTTCGAGCATGGAACGGAAGAATGTTCTCTACGCATGTAATTAAACTACATAGTGAGAGAGAACGAGAAAGAAAAAACCAGAGAGAGAGAGAGAGAGAGAGAGAGAGAAAGCGCCGTTAAGAATTCGACGAATCACTGAATCCTGTTTCTACAATCGCTCGAATTACCACGTTCGCTTGTAGAGTGGTTAATACAATTAGTTACACTACAAAGATTTGCCAAAGTGCAAGATGTTTCAATTAAAATTGCGACAAGAGATCTAATTATTTAAGAATGGACGAAGGAATAAAGAATAGTAGGTAGGTACGCGAGAAGAGAGAGAGAGAGAGAGAGAGAGAGAGAGAGAGAGAAAGAGAGAGGAGGAACACGTTATTCCGAAAGACTTAAATTACTTGAAACAAAAAGCAGTAGCTCTTCATCACGTTCCACCGAAGTTCCTAGAATTATTTGAGTTAATAAAAGGGCACGAGGGAGTCGACGTTTTGTAGAAAAGTGTACTCCCCTTTCCCCCTTTCTTTCTTTCTTTTTGACAGTTATATCAAAGCGAGTTACAGAGAATGAGAATAAGAGGGGTAAAAATCTATTATCATGGACTGCGGGGTACGGTGGGAAACAAAAGGAGAAGCTACAGAGAGTACGGCAAAAGTAACGATAGAGTAGTATAAAATAAAATTGACGTGAATAATACGGAACATCGCGCGACAAAAGTACATGGAATATAGAGAATGAAGGTAAAGTATACAACGGGTAGCAAATAAATAAGATAAAAGTGAAAGAAGCGAGAAAAAAAGAATAAAAAGATAAAGAAGAGGTAGAGAAGCCACTTACGAAAGGGGGCACATTCATTTACGCGCTTAGAACCAGCGGTGGCGAACCAACCAGCCACCAGCCACCAGCCACCAGCCACCAACCCCTTTCGTCCCGATCGCAGTAAACATATTTTTTCTCGGTGAATCGTCGGTACGGTAGGGGAAGATAGGGCGACTTAACGTAGCCGGAAACTGTTAGGCGACGCGTAAAAGCGAAGTACTTAAACGAAGGGGCGTTACGGCACGATGCTCATTGCTACCCTTTCATTCTCTGCGAGTGCATTTAGCCGTAGCCACGCGGTGCCACGCGAGGCGTCGCGGAGCATCGCGCATTAAAGCACAATGGGCCCGCGCGAAAAGATAAGCACGATATTAACTTTTTCAGAAATAGCTAAATAGGTCTTCGAGATAATGTGGGTAAGCATGTCGCCATGATTTCGCGACGATGAAACGCGCTGAAACGCGCGACGTTGATGCTCGCGTATCAAAATGGCTCTTTTCTCTCTTTCTTCTTTTTCTTTCTTTTCTTTTCTTTTTCTTTTTCTCTTTCTAGTATTACGACAATGCACGCGCCTCGTAAAAAGGTCCGTCGGAGTGAAAACGTCCTATACTAGTCAGACAGTGCAGCCATTATGTACGCGGTCATCGGATTTAACGATAGATCATCCGTCAACTAGGAGTTCGAAAAGCGTTTCATTAAATCTACTTATACATATACATACAAATCTGTATAAGTATTTTCTTAATACATCGGTCCATCGTTCATTATTTTCCCAAACGCATGGTTATCAATGTGTCCCAATTTCAACAAATTAGGCTCATTATTGGAACGAATTTCGATGATTCTGTCGGCTCTATCGTGAACTCGAAATCGCTGAAGAGATGTACATACGTATATCAGGATCTAATTCTTGGGAGATTCGTAGGCTAAATTTAGATGGACGAACGGATGTAGGACAATGACAATCGAATCGGAAGGTAGGAATATGTGTCAGGAAGAAGGATCGCACCGATGGAGAAAGGTAACGTCGGTCCTCTCGTGGGATCCATTATCGTAATGATTCAAGACCGTTAAAGCTTCAGCCGTTGAAGATGAGAGCACGCCGCGGCAGTTCCTTACAATGTTTCGATCCGAATCGTTAAGTATTCAAGATATCGGGCTGGAAACGCGATGGTGATAGATCGATCGATCGTTAGGTCGATCGATCACTATATAAGTTGTACTCACGTACAACGTGTATGGCTAATTCGTGTGTTACAAGGGACGAACGCTTACGTTTGACGGATTTTCATCGGCTCGAACGGAAATGCGGTAGACATCTGCGAGACAATACGGAATATCTCCAACCGATGATAATTACATCTCCCTCCGTGGTATTATTGTCCCGGTGGTCCATTGTCAGCAGTCACCGGACGATACAATGCCTCCCTGTCTCTATCTCCGCTGGCCATTGTCTGGTGTTTTATATTGTAATTTTATGACTCTTCGACGGAACAACGCACTTTATATATATATATATAGTTATATATACATATAGACGACAAGCTATGACAACGATTATGACAACGCAACGACGATTACCCCTTGCCCGAACATAAATGCTAATTGCCTTCTACGTCGGCTTAACCTTTGTCCTTGCGAAAACACTCACAACGTTTGTTTTACAACGAAATATCCAGCTCGTCGTGATCTTCGCCTTTCTTATCGATATAAACGTTCAACCTGGTATTATTTATTTGCTTCCTACGTGAATTCGTATTTAACCCTTTCGATACGACTGTCGTTCACGAGTATGCTTCCGCCATGAGAGGTCAATTACAACGCGAACGTACATTTTATCGCGGAGTAGGTAAAATATGGGATATTACAATATAATTCATTAGAAAATATACAAATTTTAAAAACTGTTTAATAGTTTAATTCCGTATGACAAATTACACATAAACCTACATCACAGGATTTGCAGCAGTAACTATAATCACCGGTTACTAATCCGGTGAGACTACCAATCAGGGTTACTATAATCACCGGTAGGACACAGTGAGCGTGCGATGATGGGTAACTACAGTCACCGTTAGTATCGAAAGAGTTAAAGAATTTACATATCATCCCACAATATCTCTACGATATCATAAATCAAACGGTTGCAAAAACATCGTAAGTCGTTAATCAAAAACCATAGAAAACGATGTTATTCCTAAATTAATCACGCCGTACCACTTTCTCAAATACGAAATGAATATGGCAACATTTAAGAGAACGAAGAGGATGAAAACAGGAAACTACAAAATCTACATATAGACCGCCGAGATTTGGCATGTACTTCGCGAAATGAAAGGCATTCGTTTGAGCGCACGCGCGGAATCCGTGAGCTCGTTCGCAACACACGCACAAACTACATCTCGTAATCATCCGGTATATCGATCCGCGGGAAGCGATTAAGTATTTCAGCGCGTGACGTGTTACTGTCATTCAGGAATTTCACGCTTCGAACCATAACCACTACGACTACCAACATCACCATCGTACTGATAGGAGGCAAGTACGTGAGCGTACGGGCACCCGCGCTCGTTCGTCGGATTCGAACCCTCGCGAGATGTTGAACAATGTGGAATTTTGAATATGTTTGGGGGCGGATATGGTGTATCCGGTTTAAACATGTAGGTACGCGTTATTATTTCTTGACACTTGAAAGATCACTCGCGAGATTTCTCCGGAAATTGGTCTGTTCTGGTAGAAATTGTTAAATGTTACCAAATATTAGAGGGAAATTTAGATTCAAAAATAGCATATCGTATGCGATTACAAGAGTTGCTTGAAAATAATATTACATGTACCTATATAATTATAGGGATTTGCATAAAAGAAAGACTTTATCGAATATAAACGTTTAGACGTGGTCTCGAACTTCTCTCGTACGACTGTCTCTTTGTCCACTCGACGGATACCATGCCGTTAAAAAAAGCACAGCCACTCACACCGATCCAATAGTTTTTCGTCGAACTGCTACGTAGCGGGCAAACGGCGAGCGTCGACGATTCTCGCTCGGCATACAGGAAGTACCACCTTCTTCTTTAAAAGAACGATTGCAGTCTTAATATGCGACGCAGCTTATACTAATATTCCAGGAATTCCCTACATAATTAGTATAATGTGTGTACAAGTTTAATATTTTTTGAAGTCGTTACGAAAGTATTACTCAAAGATTTCAACAGCAGTTCAATTTGTTATTAAAGCTACGTTGTAGAATTATTATGCCATTTTAAATGTGGAATGGATTTTTATGTTTTTATTACTTAATTTTTTATTAAAATTAGATTGTGA
>JAIFRP010000045.1:3216915-3234815 GCA_032403825.1 Odynerus spinipes | reverse complement strand
CTCTCTCTCTCTCTCTCTGTCCCTCTCTCTTTCCAAAGATTCGGGAGAGCTGGCTTCTCGGTATATTCTCCTCAAACTCAATTACTCCAAACGGGTACAATACAGATGGAATGCAATATAGCGATCGAAGATCGAAGCTGCACAGCCCCGTGCAAGAAGGAACCGAACGTGTTTGTTTCCTTCCTATCTCAACTCCCTCCTTCTCCTCTCCCTCGCTCCTACTCACAAATTCGCCCGCGAATTCTACTTTCTACTTGCTCTTTCCCCCAAAGAGACCCTCCGCATTTGCCTTTTCTGCGTTCTAGCACGCGTATCACAATACCGGTATAAGTTTTCAGGATATCACCGAGCTTTTTGCACAACCACGAGCTTCTCTTACCAATTTCGATATGGCTCGATCTTTGATTTCGATAGAAACCACTTTGTTATTTGATTTATCGATTTTTTTATAGCAGCGAAGAATCGGAAGAAATGTAATATTATAAATTATAATATTCTTATCGACGAGTTTCGTTAAGAAATAATTTCGAACGATTGCAGATTCTAGGGAAACTTTTGACTCGTCCACTTCACGCGTTTAGTTTCGTTTTGATTATTTTATACAAGTGCTTTTTATACATCGTAAATACGGTTTTCATAGTTGGTCATAGTTTAGAAGGACGATATCAGAAAATCACAATAATTCGTTAACGTGTTGTTGACGGGATGCATATAGACTTGTTTTATCCGACTGCTATGCAATTCGCATTTTCTACAAGTACTAGAAGATAATTTTAAAAAACGAGTGAAAAATTTGAAATAGAAAACTTAAATTCACCATATTAAGTGCCAAGCTGAGTTTGCATAATCCCATATATTTGTCTAATATCGTCTATATATAATTATTTTCGAACTAAAGATGCGAAAAATTGATTATCATATTTTTTACATTAGACTTTACAAACTCGACGGAAAGAATCAATTCTCGATAAAATTCTTACGGTATTACGTTTTCAACATAATTAATAAAAACTATTCTCCGTTGCTTCTCGTTAATTAACTATCCTTTGAAGTACCTACACTTACAATAGCACGAAGTTACTGGAAAAAAATTCGGTGTTCAAACGCTTAAAAAAGAAAAAGCTCCGTAGATATTTGAATTACGGTATAAACGAACCATACAACGATACGTTAACGCTCGAATTATATCGCGTACAAAGAATACACCACTTATCACCTACGACGAAGAAGAAAAATATAAATAAAATCGACTTACCTTGACCGACCGCAATAACCTCGATAAAGAGTAGAAAACCAGAGAGCAACGGAACGGCGAGCCAACGACACACCATCTTCCACACTTTCTCATTACCCGAATCACCGTCGATAACACCTTAGAGTTGTCCACCGTAGCTTAGCTCTAGCACCTATCCTTCTCTCGGGGATTCGAGTCGAGTTTCACACAGAGAGAAAGAGGAACACCGATATCCCGTGAAATCCCTTTCCGATTCTAGACACTTGACAATTTCGTTCACTCACGCTCGTACTCGTTTATTCGCACTCTCCTTCGCTCGTTCGCGCGAAGATGTTACCGTTAAAGCGTTTCGTTGCGATCGTTCGTGTACGAGCTTTATCGGTCCCCTTTCCGCGAAGAACGAGAAGGACAACGAAGCCGACGACGACGACGACGACTACTACGACTACGAGAACCGTAAAAGCAACGAGAAGCTTCGTCCTTTTGGCTGGTCGTTAAAAATGGAGAAACCCGAACGCTTGTTCTCTATTTCGCGGAAACACGCGGCGCACATAAAAGTTTCGCGCCCGAATCGACTCGAGAAACGAAGTACACGTTCGTAATAAAGATGATCGAGATCCGTACGAATCAGCCAATCGGTAGGCGATAGGTCGACACTGCTCTCTTCGATGATTGGTAGACCGGAGTTGATCGAAAAATCTCCTTACGAATTATCGTCAGTTGATGAAGAACGATCGCGTAAGTTCGTTCGATTTCTTCTCTCTACAAACGAGCTTTCTCGAGAAAACCCTTCGTATTTTTTGGTCCACGGCACAAAGGAAATACGAGTCGTCGATCTTCCTCGTCACGTTCACGAGCGTGATTGGCTCCGTTCGAATCACGCGTCTTGCGATTCGCGCTTGTCGTCTCGCGAGTCATCTTCGGGAAACGACTCCTTCGCGGGTGATCGTTGATTTTGAACGATAATAACCAGGTTATGGTGTCGGACTGCCCAATAGCGTGACGACCAATAAATAGAAGAAGACTTCGAATAATCTTCACTGTGCACGCTAGTCTTCGTATGGTCGTCCTCTCGTTCGATATTCTCCTGACAACACTGCAAAAGTAGGAAAACTTTTCTTCCCCTTTCGTTTTTCGTCGGTATTACAACAAAAAAAAAGAAAATGGTGAAACACGGGGTAGTCTCCTTCGAGAATACGTTAACGGAAAAAAAAAGATTTGCCGATTCGTAAATTAGCGCGCGCGCGCGCTCACTCACTAGGTCGTTCGCTCGTTCACGTCTCTCTAATATCCGCGTCGTCGTCTCGCGGGACGACGTCGAACGCACATGGACCTCTCGCCGCGACGACAGCCTCGAGTGGTGGTGGTACCGCTCGGTGTTCGCGGCGCGGAATGATCCTGCGGGCTTGCGGCCAGCTTCCGCCGGGACGCCTGCGCCATGTAGTTGCTGCGTTCGCGCCGGATGGAACACGTCGTCCCGTCAACGCGCACTGCTCCGCACGTCGGAGACGATCGGATCTTCGTTGATGTCCTCGACGAGACGATCGGAGCTATTTTTTTTTTTGCTTTTTTCCCCTTTTCTTTTTCTTCGATTCGAGTCAAAGCTGTTGGATAAGACGTATAGATAACTTTTATAATTATATTAGCGATAAAGTTTAAAGGAATAAAAATGAGATCGTATTTATTAAGTTTTTCGATTATTTATTCGGGATTAAGAACGTGTTTATTTGTTAAGAAAGTAATATGACTAAGAATTCAAATTATTTCGACTTCGAATCTTCTATACAGGGTATTCGTTTAAAAACTTCGCGTCTAAGTATCTCGAAAACGACGCAGATTGTTCTTCGAATAATTTTATAGATTACTTACAAATAAGAAATGAATAAAATAGTTATATTTCATCCTCGAAACCCTAATACTTTTGTTTTAAACATCTTTTGGAAAGGTATGTTGTTTTCCAGATACTTAAACGTAAAGTTTCTAAAGGAATAACTTGTATAAGATAGGTACATAACTTTTGCAATTACATTGGTGATAAAACTTGTGGAATTAACAACAAGATCGTATTTATTACGTTCTTCGATTATTAATTAGGAATTCAGAACGTCAGTAACTGTGAGGAAAGTAATACAACTAAGAATTTAAATCCTTTCCACTTTGAATCTTCTACATAAGATACATAACCTTTGTAATTACATCGATGATAAAACCTACGGAACTAACAACACGATCGTATTTATTAAGTTTGTTGATTATTTATTAAGAATTAAGAAAGTACTTAATTGTTAGAAAAACAATACGACTCAGAATTCAAATAATTTTAACTTCAATTTGTACGATCAAAAAACGCGCTGTTTTGCCACTTCGAGAGCGCGCTTTACAAGAATCGATACTGGAATGACGATCGTCACTTTCGAAATATGAGTGTAGCTACGTGCATACGAGAGAAATGGTGTGGGTATATCGAGAGCGGCCCAAATGCGACAATTTCTCGATAAGAGGAAACATATATGTATATATGTTAGAACAAGTAGGAGCCATTTACTTGGACGTTAAAAAGCAGTGCACCATCCTGGTTGCGCGATCGTGTACTTGACAAATTCGAGGTGAGAGAGACAAATTCGTACGATAGATCGATCGATCGATAACACGGTTTTGGTTCGAAATATTTTTCGCGTTTAAAATCGATCGTATTGCCAATAATAATAATTTTTGTAAATTCTAACCTCCGTAAGATAAAATATTTATTAATACATAAATGAACTACGAAAAGTAAATGTATCTTAAGCATTTTTGTATTAAACTTCTATTACCGATCGATGCAAACGCTTTGACTAACCGATAGCATTTTTCGATTGTTTCAGCGAACGACAGATGGCGCGGCGGTTCCTCTGCAGTTAATTACAAGTATTATCGTTAGAGAGCGTCCGCGATTGCGACAGAAGCGCACCTACGACCGAATCGAGCATAAGTGAAATCTTTACTTTCCTACATGAATTTGGCCCCTCTGGTGGACACGCATGAGGCACCTTCAAAAAGTACACATTTGAAAGTGAAATGTAGTATTTTTTTGTTAGAACTTAAAAAGTTTAAGAGCTAACGTTACGGTTCGTCGTATGACGTAAAAAAGATGTAACCCAAACGTTTCAGGCTGATAGTGACCTGATTAGAGTGGTCCACTGTTTTGACGCATACAGAAATGGCGGATACTATATTTATCATGCACTTTATGCTCTTGTTGACATTCAAATTATGTTCAGGTATGAGGTTATTTTTCATAATTTTCAATCAAGTTTGTGAAACGCGCGTGAAAATGCAACTTTTTAACGTGCTCGTTTAATGCCAGTTATTTTAGTGCAGTAGTTGAAATTAGTATACAATTTTGTTTATAGTTTCAAAACTCATAAAAAGAGCATGGCTATGAAGTTGTTTGTTTTGGTTTGTAACGAGTATATATAATGAAATTAATTATCTATCCACAGGAGACAGACAAAAGACAGCTTTACTGGACGACGACGATTCTTTTCTCGATAGCAGAGAAACACCAGAAGCACGAGAGCCTATAGGACTTAGATTTGGAAGTAATACTATCGCACAGCGTCGTTTTAGTTGTTTTACTTGCGACGGACCGGACTGTGCTCAAACTAAAATATGCGACGACGCTATCATTGTAATAACACCTTTGTCATATTTGTATTTACATATATCAAACATGGGAGGAAGAATCATATTGTGTTCTTACGAGTATTTTGTGTTTCTATTAAATAGTGTATGAAGGCTAGAATAAGGGAATCGAATGGCCTGGAAAGTATTAGCAGGGGATGTGTAGCAAATATCGATCAAATGCAATTTTATTGTAATAAACAGCAATCGTCTAAAGATGGAAAAAATGACAACAGCATTAAAAGACACGTGAGCAGAACGTCGGGTCGTGCACATGTTTATGTTGAGTGCTGTCAAAGTGATCTCTGCAACAATGGTTCTTTCCCCATATTACAAGATTTTATGGACGGTAAGATATTAGTGATTACTTTGATAAAATCAGTTATAATATATATTTGTTATATAATAAATTACAGATGGAGAATCGGAAGACTATGTTATTAAATTGACATTGTCTATATTGGGGCCGATATTAGGATTAGGCATCATCGCCGGAGGTGTTCTGTTCTGTTTGATAGCTCGTAAAACTCGCAGGAAACGTCCTTTGGCCTTGAGACACAAGAGATTAATTATAGACTCGGAGCTTGAACCGTCCATGTTACATTTTTCTTCTCCTTCACCTGTATCTAGTACGACTTATCACGCACACGAATTACAAGCAACAGCAGCCGGTGATAGTACGCTTAAAGTATGTATTCCATAATTTAACGTATAATTAAAATTGTAATTGTTTTTGTTCATAATTTAATTTGGGGCAACTTTTTTATTTGAATAGGAATATCTCGATGGACGAAGTCTTACTAGTGGCTCAGGCTCGGGATTACCATTATTGGTACAACGTACGCTTGCTAAGCAAGTAGCATTAGTCGAATGTCTTGGTAGTGGTGGTAATGGAGGATTTGGGGGTGAAGTATGGAGAGGTATATGGCACGGAGAAAATGTGGCTGTGAAAATTTACTTTTCACGAGACGAAGCTGCATGGGCTCGAGAAACGGAAGTCTACTCCCAACTGTTACCATCGAGACACGACAATATTTTAGGATACGTGGGAAGCGATATGACGAGTAGAGCTAGCTGTACTCAGTTGTGGCTAGTGACACAGTATCATCCACTTGGTTCGCTTTACGATCATTTGAACCATTCGCCACACCCGTTAACGCATCATCAAACCCTCAATATAGCATTAAGCATAGCAAATGGTTTACTTTATTTACACACGGAAATCCATGGAACAAGAGGGAAACCAGCTATGGCTCATCGTAATCTTAAATCCAAAAATATACTTGTTAAAACGAATGGTAGCTGTGTTATCGCGGAGTTTGCATTAGCTGTAACTCAAGATCGACTCACAACAGACAGAGTGGACTTAAAACAAGGCCCTAAACGTTATATGAGCCCTGAAGTTTTGGAACAGAAGTATGTAAAAGATGTAATGAAAATTAGTGCGTGTAAAAGAGGAAAGCCTTAACTTTATTTTATTTTCAGGTTGAATGTAGAATGTTTAGAGAGCTTCAGATGTACAGATATTTACAGTTTGGGTCTTATACTGTGGGAAGTCTGTCGTAGATGTATAAGTAACGGAGTTGCGTTGGAATATGCTGCTCCGTACTCCGAATGGCTCTCGTACAGCAATCAAGAACCCAGTATAGAAGAAATGCATAAATTGGTTTGCCTCGATCAGCGTAGACCACCATTACCTAACAGATGGCACTATGATGCAGTAAATACCATTACTTTTATTTTATAAAATATTCCATCTTCTTTATAGGGGTAATAATAGAAGAGTTTTGTTTTCCAGACATTATCAGGAATGGGAAAACTAATGAGGGAATGTTGGCACCATAAACCTGCTGCACGTTTGCCTATTCTTCGAGTGAAAAAGACACTCGTGAAATTAGCAGCAGCCGATTCTCGCGTTCACTTACCTCTTGACTGACCATTGTTTATCTGATCATACCGTATTTCTTATACATATTTATTTTTACTATTATCATCATCATTGTACCATCATATTATCATATTCATTGTAAGATCAGTCATCCTCGTTGTTGATCGTACATTATCGAAATATCTTGAAAGGATAAAAAAATATCGTTTATTGACATATCGTGATAAAGGCATTAACGTTTTCATTTGTACTTGATTCTGTACTTTGGATTATTCATGGCATTAAGCTTGAGCATAAAACTCAAGTCGGCATCAAGTTTTATATACTAAACATGATTAAATTGTATAAATGTACAAATTTGAATATTTCCATAAGCGCGTTGTATGTGTTATATTTGTAAAGATTATTCAAAAAAATGTTGCCAGAGTTAAACCTGATTTATCAATATAAACTCATAGATTGCCTTAATATGCACACGCATCCGTCGTATTCGCGATTATTATTTATGTAAGAAGTGTGAACTCGAGTACTTTTTGTATAATCAACTTGCGAACTTATGCAAGTTTATTTGTTTTGTATCTGTATACTGTGACGAGTCTAGACGATATGGACGAAAATATTTTTTTGTGGCCATTACTCATAAAACAGCTGTAAATTAGACTCCGTTTAGTTTTCTGACTGCAATGTTCTAGAATTCAATTGTTCCTGTCGTCATTGGTAATTTTACAAGTCGTTTTATATTTGTCTCTTTGTATTTGTATTTGTATTTGTACTTGTATTTTTCATGTTACCTGGTAGTTTTTAGCATTTGTTAACGCAAAGTGTATTGTAAATATTATCATTTATTCCCACCCTATTTTTATAGTATTTGCAATATTAGTAAATTTATCAATTATTGAAATATTGTAAATAGAATTTAGATATATTAATATCCATATCTGTTATCATTACGATTAAGGAGGATCATTAAATCTCTGCCATTGCATGTTACTAATAAAATCTATAAATGTGAACGAGTGAATGATGTGAGAGAACTCATTTTAGGACCAAAGAAATTGTGTATAAAGTTACTAACTTGTGTGTCCATTAAAAACGCATCGCATCAACATGAATACCATTTGTCTGGTAAATTCTTTTTAAATTCTCCAAGACAACATTTTTGCACTTTTGCAAAAATAAACATTGTTTTACAAAATTACTTTAAATTGAACATAATTTATATTAACTCTCATATAATTTTATATATTTTATTAATAATTAAAGATGTGTACAATACAAGTATGCATTATTTATAACATGTTATATTGTAATGAATATTACACAAATTGATGACTACATGTGTACTACATTTAAATTTCGTAACATGGCAAGAATTAACCAACTTTCTATAGTTAAGAAAATTTATACGAGTAACTATTCTTTCTTGAATGCTACGTGGTCATAGTAGTTTCATCGATTGGTCGGTAGAGAGCGCTGTTGACGATACTCATACACCAATCAGGAGAAAGACTTGAGAAAATATTACATCTCTGATTGGTCGAACGGTGTATTTATTTGTTCTAAGCGAAGAGCGTGTTTCTCATCTTCATCGTATTAATACTTAAAGATTTGAAAACAGCGAGCAAACATAACCTTTTCTTTTCACGTCGTACGAGGGAACGGTATGTAATGCTGCACGTGTTCATAATTATTAAACAGAAAAGATGAACGAAACATATGCATTGTAAAAATAAATTACACAACTTCTATGATACTACACGTAATGTTTTAATATAGACATATGTTAATAGGTTACGAAAAATCTTTTAAATAATATCAACACGTGAAAGAGATATGCTTCAGTTGTGCTGTCGAGAGTTTACACATTTCATTTTCTAATTTCAGTGATAGGAAGTCAACATGTCTATCAGACCAATTTACAGGCCGACGATCGTCAAAAAAAGGACGAAAAAGTTTATAAGACATCAAAGTGACCGATATGACAAACTTAAGGTAGGACAATAATATTTTGGATAGCGATGTTAATTATTCCCATTTTAGAAAGAATAAAATACTTAATGGGTCAGCGAGAATTGTTCAAACGAATATTAAAACTCTCTTTTTAGTTTATTTGAGAAAAATGTTATACTTTGATCATAAATTTACCCACATATTTATGATTATATAGTATCTAATTAAATAAAAAAAGGAATAAATTGTTAAATGATGTAAACGCTGAATTATTAATATTATATAATTAATATGTTCACAGCGTAACTGGCGTAAACCTAAGGGTATTGACAACAGAGTACGTAGGCGATTCAAGGGCCAATATTTGATGCCCAACATTGGTTACGGAAGTAACAAGAAGACCCGTCACATGCTACCTACAGGTTTCCGCAAAGTACTTGTACATAACGTTAAGGTAAATATTAGAAACCTGTTCACATGTTCTAACCGACAGCAGTATGTTCTAGGAATATATAAGACAATCTTGCACATATATATAACTTTGTTAGTAATAAATCATTTTTCTTATTAATAAAAACGTGCAATTTGTTACAGGAGTTGGAAGTACTGATGATGCAAAATCGTAAATTCTGTGCTGAAATCGCACATGCCGTTAGCAGTAAGAAGCGTAAAGCCATCGTCGAACGTGCCCAACAACTTTCGATTCGCGTTACGAACGCTAATGCCCGCCTCCGTTCTGAGGAGAATGAATAAATATTTTTAATTCTTAATAAAATGTTTCCAATATGAACTTGTATATTAATTGATTACCTATTTCTTTTCTGTGTACCTTCTAGCTTAACAATTAAGTCTGTAATAATTAGGACGATATTACTAACGGTATTTTAACATTTTTTAATAATTTTAAAACGTCTTTCATCATTACGTTTATCCTTACACGATACCTGTAGATGTTCTTTTCATAGCTTCGGTTATTTATAAGTATCCAATACTAAAAATTGTTACGCGGTAAAAATATTTTACTCGTTGGTATTAATAATTATTGCAAAACAATTGAAGAAGCAAATCGTTCGGATGCATAAATATGTATAAAAAATTCGTTAATCGCGGTACAAATTGCGGAACATTTCGATTAGTAATTTAAGCATTGTAAGATGATAGACAATAAGTATTGCAAAGTATCAGGAACTATTGTGACTCCACCGAATAAATGATTGCAGTTATGCCGCCAGAGATCTGCGGTTTTATTATTAACTATAATTACGGTTACGCGCTCTGCATTAAGGCTTCCACAATAGCTGTGCTTCCATTTCTGTTACCAAAGGACGCAACCAGGAACCTGGTGTATAAAACCCAGCGATGCTGTAACGCGAAGTTATTTTAGTTTTGAACACCTCCGGATTAGGACGATCTGCCAATGATTCGAAAGGTTCGTGTATCGTTTCCCTTTTATTCTTATTATATTTTTGTTTTTGTATTGTTTAACATTTTGTTCGTTTGTACCGTGCATATAATTGTAATTATAAATGGTAAGACGATTTTACCGTAGTTTTGGATTATTCCTTCAATTTCTACAATATTTTTTCTATTTATTCGAAAATCTCATTATACACATTTTTTATAACTAATTTCTTGTTTCACAGGCATTACTCTTAGCAATGATGTTGGTAGGAACTCAGGGCGAACCACAGGGACCCGCTTATCTTCCTCCTAGTGGAGGTCGTCCTTCTGGTACGCCCGGTGGTGGAGCAGGACATCCAGACGAATGGGCTGGGGTAAAATAAATCATTTTTATATCCTTTTAAATTGATCATGTGCAAGAAACATTTCCCTTTTTCTGTTTCTCGGATTGTATTGTAAAGTATACACATTTTATTGAACAAAAAGAGAAAAAACTCTCGTTGATTTCTGATAATCCGAATCGGTCTTTGTAGACCATTATTATATTAAATTTTGATTATTATTATATAAATTTTTAAGTACGCGTTTTAAAAATGTTCCTTTTTCTTTTTCCTTTCTCCTAAAAGTATTTAAATGTTTCAGGACCCCGCGAACTACGAGTTTTCGTACGAAGTGCAAGATGCCGTAGCAGGTTTAGATTTTGGTCATCGTGAGATGCGAAAGGACACGGAAGCGACTGGAACCTATCACGTTCTCCTTCCCGATGGTAGAACGCAGATCGTCGATTACGTTGCCGATAATGCCGGTTATCGGCCAATGGTTCGATACGAGGGTACGGCTACTTATCCAGCACCGGGACCGGCACCGCCATCCACCAGTGGTGGTGGTGGTGGTGGTGGTGGAGGAGACGATGGTTACAGATACTGATAACCGTGAAGATTATTAGTCTTGCAGCGATCGCGCCTATAGCGATATAATCAATTCTACTACTGGAAATAATCATTTTGTAATTTTACTTTGGTAGTTTCGTGATAATTCTTTTAAGATAATTGTTAATAAAATGAAAGCTTTTTTAAATAAATCTGTAAAATAAGATGAAAGTTATTTTTAAATGAATTCCTTTTTATATAAAACAGTAAGTAATTGTAACTAGGAGAGTTGATGGCGTAAATTGTTTAAATGTTGTACGTAAAACGTAGGCGCTTTGTCTCGCTAGTAATCTATGCTCTAGGCTAGATTTGTTGTTGGTACAAGTGCGTAGTAGTATATTATATCAGTTTTTATTAAAAAATTAATACATTTTATATAATAGCGTAATTTAAAAAGATTTCAAAATTGTATGGTTGCGCAGTCTCTTTCAAACTTGGGAATAACAGAGATCTATAAAATAACCAATAATGGCATTGATACGTCGTAATAACTAATTACATTTTATTATTTTCATATATGTATAAAAACATCTAATGAGAGTAAACAATACGGGTGAAAGTTTACGTGCAAATTTGAACTCTCCGGTGTTGCGCGCAACGCGTAAATGCATACGACCAATCGGAGGGTTAGACATATAGTGGCAGGTTACCACAAGTCAGTCTATCGTGAAACTTCATCGAGTAAACATTGGCCAGAGAGATAGCGATAGTAATAATGATAATGAATAGTGACAGTAACAGTGAATAGACACACTAATATTGCATTAGAATAGTATTTAATTAGAGTGAATAGTAAAAGTGAAATTTTGAAGTGTTAATTTGAATTCGGTTGTGTTACCCGCGAATAACGTAAATTCAAACGACCAATGGGACGGTGCGACCTACGGTGGCAGGTTACCACAAGTCAGTCTGAGTCAGTCTATCGAGGAACTTCGACGAGTGAACACCGAAATGTGTGACAGTGAATGGTGAATAGTGAATAGTGAATAGTGAATAGTGAAAGTGACAGTGAATAAAGACACTAACAGTGTATTGGAAAAACATTTAATTACAGTGAATAGTGAAAGTGAAATTTTGAAGTGTTAATTTGAATTCGGTTGTGTTACCCGCGAATAACGTAAATTCAAACGACCAATGGGACGGTCCGACTTACGGTGGCAAGTTACCACAAGTCAGTCTATCGTGGAATTTCGTCGAGTAAACATCGAACAGAGAGATAGCGATAGTAATAATGATAGTGAATAATGACAATGACAGTGAATAAAGACACTGACAGTGTATTGGAAAAATATTTAATTAGAGTGAATAGTGAAAGTGAAATTTTGAAGTGTTAATTTGAACTCGGTGGTGGTACCCGCGAATAACATAAATTCAAACGACCAATGGGACGGTGTGACCTACGGCGACAGGTCTGCAGGTCTCTGCAAGTCAGTCTACTACAAGATTTCGTCGAGTGAACATCGGATGGTGCAACAATTATAGTGAATAGTGATAGTGACAGTAAATAAATACTCTAGTAGTGCATTATGAAAGCATCTAATGGAAGTGAATAGTACAAGTGGAATATTAAGTGTAAATTTGGCTTCAGTGGTGTTACGAACGACTAGTCGGACGGTTTTACCTGCGTTGACAAATTACTACGAGTCAGCTTTTCCTGAAACTTCGACGAGTGTGTATATTATCTAGTATAAATGTAAGTAAAAAAGAAATAAAATTTTAATACAATTTTTTTATTGGGTCCTCGGAAGCAGCAACCTCCACGTGGTTGGACCCGGGCAATCGGTATTATTTTCTATGTAATGCATATTATATCTAATGTAATATACATTCCATTGCAAATAATATCGAGCTAATGGCTGCTTAATATGAACTTTGTAAATATACTTGTAGAATACGATAAGAATTATTAAAAATCAGGGTATATGATATGTCCATCGATTTTAACAATAACGTGAATATCGATAATCGCAATTCGCGCGATATTCAGAGTGATACGAATTTAAATGGGTGGTTGTTTATAAATACCGAATATCATCGTTGAAAATGTCTCATTAGAAGAAATATTGATAATTTTTAATTTGTAAAAATAGTGAACATTTATTATAGATAGAATATAAGAGGAATCATGACAGAGTATTACGATTTAACGGACAATACAATGATAAGCCCACGATTACACGAAGACGAGGAAACTGTTGAACGGAATCCGTTGTCTGCTTTCAAATTAGACAAGGTTTGAATCATCTCTTTTTCTTAATTCTCAATAATTTAAAATGTATATTATATAATTAAAATTTTTTATTTATATTTGTTATTAGAATACTCGTCGATCGATTATCGTTATCTTTTGAACAAAATAAATTGATTTCAATCCTTTTTAAAGCTCGCTACGAAAAAAGTACAAGATGTGATCGAGTTGACCTCCAAAAAAACGAAGATTTATCGTTACGATAATATTCCTGCATATCGACCTCTAGCAATAGTAGAATGCGAGCTCGGAGTGTCGCAAAATTGTTGCTTTCAGAGAATGAAAGCACATGCCGATGAGTTACCTACTCTCGGTCTACTGGACGTGAGTACGATAATGTTAAAAAACATAATAAATGAGTAATTTGTTAACTCTTAACTAGGCGCATCTTTCAAATTACACTATTAAACGCTAATAAATAAATTTCACAGTAGTAGAGACACAGTGATTCTATTGTTACTGAAACCAAAATTGCAGCTTGTAAAAGAAAACTACTGGTAGTGACAGATTTGGAAGTCAACACATTTAATGATTTTGTTTAAAATAACATAAACGTATTGCGGACCAGATATTTTATCGTTAACCATATCCAGTAGCCAGCTATTTTTTGGGAGTCAAATATGTTTAGAATACTTATGGTTTGTTAGTAATTAGAAATTAAGTAGAAATATTTAGTAATTAAATACTTATTTTCAATAATTTATTTCAATGTCGCTTATTTCAATGTCGCAATATATCGCTCCGATAAATTGTCCACGAATATTTCAGTAATATCGTTAAGTGTTTGGCCACAATCCATATTTAAACAGCTTAGAAAATTAACTTACTTTACAAATTACTAAAAAAAATGTATAACTTTGCCACTCGTTACGTTTTATAAACCATTCTTGAGAAATACATTGAGATTCTGAGATATCTCGTCATCCATCCGCAATGTGTTAATCATATGCGCCTAATTAAGATTTAAACCAACTCATCGCCGAGCGACGTATCTTGAAAACCTATATCGATACAATCGGAATTTATAGAACTGGGAAAGACGTATCAGGACGTTGGTGACGCCAAAACTTCGAGAGAAATACAAGGAAATATTCGAAGAGCACATGAACGAGGCAAAAGAAGATTATTATCGAGATATTCACAACATGTCCGTCAATGCTGTGATCGCGGTAGAATGCGAAGATCCTTGTAACATTTTGGATTATACGCTCTCTCCTCCGTTCAAGCTCCTAGATCCACCAAATTTTTTCATCATTTATCAAAAACGACGCTCCAACTTTGCCAAGAGATATTATTTCCCGCACAAATTGATGAGGAACATCGTCGCTAGAGCACACGTCGTATTCCGTAATTCTATATGCAATTTTTGGCGATATAGAAATTTGGGTCCTCTCGATTTAACTAGGTATCAATATATTTTCGTTTCGTCTATTTTAACTCATTGCAGACGTTGTTCGCGTCGGCCTTTTTTTATCGTGTAATATCAAACATTTTGAAGCCAGCAGTATTTTATAATTTCACACAATGTTCTCTGCAATATTTCTTTTACGCGATTTTATTTCTCAGACTGTTCTTTTTTTTTAATACTGACTGATAACAGGAATTTATTAACACGACGCACACCCTGCGTCATCCGTCTCGAACGTGTTAGAAATCTTATTTAATGATTCAGTTTAATAATTCTTACCGATATCGATATCAATGAAGATTTTCGAACGAACGTATATTAACATACTCTCTGTACTTGTCCTTCAATTGATAATTATTAATTCTTATTTTATCATACCTCAATAGACTGATGGATCTATTGGACACCGACCTAAAGAAAGGTGCACTTCTAATAACCAGTACTTATTATGGTAGTATCATCAGAAACCTTTCACAGCCACGTTACATTTACGACGTACCGCCAGCCATGATCCACGATTTTTTCCGATGTGCCACAAATCTATTGTCACTGAAAATAATGGAATGTATCAGGAATACTATAGACGAGTGGTTTATGGTGTTGAGCGACCGGTCAACCGCTCCGTTATTAAAAGTACATATAACACTTTAAAATTTTTATCAAACTATAAAATCTGAATAATAGACGAATGTTTAGTTATGTAAGGTTCAAATAGTACTTTTATTAGGTTGTTCCAAAAGTATCTTCGTTTTATTAAGAAATAATGTACAGTATTTTATGTTTTATGTCATATCGCTGAATTACGTACGATCCATTTTGCTCTACGAAAATGATGACATCAACGTTTTGCACATCAAGTTTTATGTTTATATTAACCCTTAAACGATAACGTGCCGTTTGTGGGACTGCTTCCATTTTTATTTTTAAGATAATTTCATTGCCAATTTTTCTTTAAGTTGCTAATTAATGTCTCCCAACAATTTTCTTTTAAATTTTGCGTTTATTCTATACAAAAATACTAAAAAACAATAAGAACTGAATTACCTTTTATATAAATTTAAAAAAGAATAATTTATTTCTTTTGTTGCTTCTTTACAAGTGCCAGTCTCACAGACGGTACGTTACCATTTGTGCTACACAATTTCCCACTACCACTTCAGGGTTAACATTGCCACAGAAAGTAGCTGCGTGCGAATGAGAAAAGAAACTTTTGAAAAACAATCTAATAAAATAGCGCTTTTAAAATAATACTTAACAAAATCTCTTAATTACTCTCCTTAGCTGGAGTTAAGATGCGAAAACGACGAATTATTCGTCCGGCCACTGTTGAAAGATATTTACGCGTCCTTTCATTTGATCGTCGATGAAATCGCAAGCGTCGCACGCGAGTTACTACCATTGGAGTCCTGGATCGGTATCAAAACGGCCAAGGCAACGATCTCGGTGACGTTACCACAGTGGTACATGGAGGAGGTGCACGAGAAGCTCCAGGGAATAATGCAACATTTATTTCAACCTATAATCAGTTACATCGAACAATTGCACGATCGGTTTGGCGTTGTCTACGATGTCGCAACCAGGGAGAACGTGATCGCTTACGTTGCCGAGAAGCACACCTTCGAGGAGTGCGTCGACAGAGTCGAGGATTTTAATTGCTTCGTTCGAGATATTAACGGGCTGGTATGTGCAGGTAACATTCGTGTAACACGACATTTTTTTATGTGTGTGTTAAACGAAACGCGATACGATGAAGTTCTGGGGAAAAAGTTAAGATTTGATCCTACCATGGTGTTGATCATTATGTGAGCCGTTTATTTTGAAAGTGGGGCAAGTCCATTTTTCTTTACTATAAATTGTTTACAGATAAAAAGATCATATTAAGTTTTATATATAATTATCATTATCTTCATTTTTCTCAAAAATGGACTTGCCCCACTTTTCCAATAAACGGCTCATGTATTGATCATCTCTATTAATATTATAAATATGTTGTGATATATTAAATACGTAATATTCTTTTCTCATATCTCACAATATCCAAAATTATTATCAGATATACAGTAGACTTCTGTATAACGCGAGTTCCTATAACGTATCAAAGATCTGTTTTCATACAACACGATTATTCGTATAACGTGCTGTATAATAAAATACGAAAAAGCTATCCTAATTGGTAAAATATAGAAAACAAAAATTTATTGTTACTTTATATTATTCATAAAGTAACATGTTAATCGCATTCTACGAGAGTTTACTGTACATATTATTTTATGTTTGAAATGTATACTTTGTTTCTAGTTTAGCATTTAATTCTTGATTGGTATTAGATTACGTTATCATATCATTACTAATATTCACTGTGTTATACATCACGCTTATATGTTTTATAGTTTATTATTACTTATTTATTTCGTGGGAAAACCGAGAATTATAAGTGTGATGTATATGCAAATATAATAAAAATAACAAATAAATAAGTAAAATAAGTAAAATATATTTCTAGCCAAACATCGAGTACTTTTTGATGGCCAGATTGAATCAAGTGGAAGGCAAAGCCGGACTTATGTCGTACGCCGTAATGGTGCGCGAATTAATCATCGGTGAATTGGTAAAACGTCATCGGAACTATAATCTCGATATATGCAACACTTTCGAGAGCCTGAGGGAACGAGCACTCAACGTGCCGGCAACTACGAGGGAGCTTCTTGAATTAGGTCAGCCGAGTCGATCGTAGACAATCGACGAACGATCGGTCAAGGTTTGCGAGTCGAATGATTTTCGAATTTGACTTATATACACTTCTTTCTTTGTATTGCAGGGAAATACATGCTGGTAGCCGCGAGCGAGACGATGGAGGAGATGGAGGATAGAATCACAACGTCGTTAAACATGATGGCATCCTTGATCGGGATGACGACTTTGAGCATAGATCATGTCGAACTGAATAACACGACCGTTCATTGGTTAAAGCGAATAAGACCGATTTTCGAGCAGAGCAGCAGCATGTACGAGCAAATGAAATTCGAATTGGAGGAAAAGTTGCAAAGTAAAGTCTTGTCTCTGAACAAGCAAGTGGAAGACATGTTCCCGAGGTATTGAAATTTTTATGTAAATATTTAATTTATCTATAATTCTATCTATATGTAATCTTTAATCTTTATTCATAGTTTTATCTATCT